>QVIK01001022.1:0-14492 GCA_003957845.1 Oidium heveae | reverse complement strand
GCTTAATTTTAGCGTGCTTCTGTACCTAGATAGATATGTCGCGTGTTAGCTAAAACCAGGAAAACAATAGATCTCCTTTCTTATCAACTTGATATAACTAAGTACGTCTTCGCAGGACCTTTTCTGATATTTATATCTTCAAAGTAAATAAAAACAAACGCGACTTCAATTCAGTAACAAATCCCAAAAATTTACCGTCTATATTCTGGATCAGAAAGTGTAAAATAGATTAATCAATCAGAGAAACGTCAAAGATTCAATCTGTTGACGCGAAATCTCAAAATTCACATCTTCAGAGCTAAGATAAGAAGATAATGTTGTTTTACTTCAAACACTTGTGAAATACGTATGAATGCGGGTGTGATGGCTGCTCTACCGTATAATTCTAGAGTATAAATAAAATTTACGGCGCTAGCACATTGCACTCCAAAAACTCTGCGAATGGGCATCAGAAAAATAAGGGTTCGTGGAGTCGATTGTGGCAATATATTGAGTATTTCCATCTCTAGGCCTAACTAAATCTATGGACATATGATGAATATTTGATGACTAAGAAAGGTCATATGATCATCCTTCGTAAACATGAGGGTTGTGAAGTTGTTTTTGAGAAGCTTTGGAAGATATATTAGAATTTAATGATGATGATTTAAGTTATTTGAGACTATATCTATAGCTGGGAATCGCGATATTTAATCGAAAATCTGGTGAAGTATTGCTTACATTTTCGAAAACAATTAATCTCTTAGTAAATAATTCTATAAACAATAAAAAATTAAGCGATAATAACTAGAGAAATAAAATACGACACTAAGAAGCATATAGGCTCGTAGTTATAAACTCAAAAATTCACCGCCTATTACATTTGGCTTCGTGCTGAGGCGGCTACGCTTGTAGACCCACAGCTACTAGAAACAAATAGAGTGGGGGAGAATCATTAGCCATTCATCAACCATCAAGCAAGAGCTTCGTATGTTAGTTACCTTTTGGCAGGTTTTATAAGAGGGCCTTTTTGTTCGCAGTTACTTTTATTTTGTCCCTTCGATCGAGGTAAATAAGGACATGAAAAGATACATTTTGAGAACCAAAATTTAGCAAGACTTTAATCTCACATTAATTAATCATCAATTCAATTTAAAATTGCCAACTAAATAAAAAGGGAGCCGCTAACGGGCACTCAACTTGTACACCTAAATTAAATTACCAANTCATCAATTCAATTTAAAATTGCCAACTAAATAAAAAGGGAGCCGCTAACGGGCACTCAACTTGTACACCTAAATTAAATTACCAAAAAATACTGGCGCCTGATTGGCTCAAATGGACTTTTACCTCGAAGCCCTACAATAAGTAAAATGTCGGGGAACACTACAAAACGGTCAGGGTAGGATCGGACGACTATCATTTGTGAAGATTAACCACTCGACGCCTGAGATCCCCAGCCAAATAGGGCTGAACAGCAAGGCAGAGAGGTGTATAAACAGAGAACCAATGTTATAATGCATTTCCCTGTATTCTACTTGTTTGACATGAATCTAGACGAATCAACACTTTAAATAGCTTGCATATCATTTTAATCCCTAACAAAACTTCTCATGTATTTTTCAATTCTACTTGTTTGTCTATCTTCTGCTTGTTTACATTGATCAATACAGTGCCTGTCTAAACATATCATATCAATATTCCATCTCTCCCACCGCTCTGATATCATGAACAAACCTTACATCAGGTTGGCCATACTTGTCGATGCGTCCGATGCAGAAGTTGTGGCAATTTGACGGCAACTTCTCACATTGTGCCCAGCCTGCCCACTCCTTCCGCATCACCTTCAAGGCCTCAAGGACGCTTCGACAACCTCAAACTTCGAAGAATCTCTTCTTGTGGAGGTTTGTGAGGCTGTTGGCCTGTTCAATGCGCCCTAGGGACGGCCTCTGCTAGTCTGCAGAACTGCAGGATTTTGGACTTCTGTGACCGGCATCGACTGAATATACTCAAATATCTCTCTTTGGCGGTAGATTGGTGCTGACGCAAACTCCTCACGTATCCCCTCTAGCGCATAATCGATCGTTGGCGTTAAAGAAACAGCGGCGCGGGCTTCCCGAGTAGATTGGACTAGCCACCAATGCACATGAAAATCGTAGAGACTTAATGGTCTTGTTGCTGCTCTTGATCGAAGGGTATGCTTGCACGGATGACCAAAGTTGGAGACATACAGATCTTTAAACTAAGTCAGTATGCTTGCATTGGTTACCGTAGGCGATGATCGTAATTAAGGGAAAAACTTACCCTTGCAGTTTCCCTTGTCATGCCGGCTGTTGTACTGCCTGAACATAGACTTCAATCCTGCCACAGAGATCTTGCCCATGACCGCAGAAAAAATTGATCCAAATTGCATGTTCGCAACGGCGCGCTCCTTGGCAGTCTGGAGCTTGATGGCGGCCAGTTGTCCTTCACATGCAAGGCGACAAGCTGAATCGACGGCTAACAAGTCGCTGGTGGAGACAGCTATCCATTTTTCCAGGGCGGCATGAGCACTCTCTACTCTTGATGTAGCCGTGTGACCAAAATGTAACTTTCCCCTTAACCAGCAGGAAATAAATCATATTTAGTGGCAAAGCCACGTCGCCTCAAGGTAGTTCATGTTATGAATTAGGAACATACGTTGCATATATTCATGTTGTTGATTGAATAGGTCGACTATTGATGACTGTATAAGGATGTTCCACTGGTTAATGAGCTCTTGGAAGGCGTTCAGTGACTGAAAATTATGTCGCTGCCTTGCGGGGATGTTTTTCATAATAGGCCAACGACAGAGGAGGGTTGTTACAGCGAAAAAGACGCTGTCCAGGGCTTTCATTAAGGCAAGTTCTCTGTCGATCACAAAGGTCGATGGTGTCACATTGAACTGATCAAAGCATTGCTTTAAGAGCTGCAATGCCCAGAGATAGTTCGCTTCGCGCTCTGCCGCCATGAAGCAATATGCAAAGGTAAACGTTTGTGAAGTGGCGGTGACACCAACAACATGCATCAAAGGAAGTCCAAAACGGTTGGTCTTGTATGTCGCGTCAATGAGCCAGACTGTTCCAGCAGTGAACTCACGGCAGATTCCTTTTGGTGATGGTGAAACTATCAGCAAATGCGTGAGTTTTCTTTCGTGGTCAAATTGGGTGTGATAGGGCGCATCAATTCTAGCTTCCAATCCGTCAAGCAATGCCATAATTGGAGAGCGACCAGCCTTTGGATCCTAGGTTAGTAGTAGTCAATCTAATACGTTGTGTCTCGTGGCTCGAATTATCACTAGAATTCTGATTCTGATTAATCAAGCTTGAGACTAAAAGTAACGTATACATATAAATTGATCTCTCTAGATAATGGGAATCTATCTAATCTTATTCATCGGGTATTTTAACGCCAAACGCCTTGAATATACAAGAGAAAAGAACAATATGAAATATTGGTATGTTGTCCAGCATATGCCGTGGGTAGTTTAATTATGATATTACAAAGTAGGAGATCCGTTATTCTTCGTGACGATCATTTGTGGGGTTTTGAATTAAACCCTTGTAAAGAAACCTCAAGCCAACAAATTCTTGCGTTCTTTATCGCGGATATTGTACACGTCGCGAGGAGTCACTTTAATATTATGCTCTCGTTGCATTGCTAGGACGATCCGTGTAGGAGGCAAACGAATGCGGCAGAGGCCGAGAATCTCCTCTTTATGCGCAGTAGTGAGAGCACGACCTTGAGGGTGCACAGCAGGATCAACAAATGGTTCGTGGTTGTGCTCCACGTTGTTCAGTTCAAGGGCCCATTCATATACATTATCCAGTTGTTTCCGATAAATTGTCACACTAAATTGGCAACCTGTACGACGGCTCCCACGAACTCGAAGGCGTCGAGCAGTTGTATTCAGCGGTGCACTTCCGTTGCATGAGCAAACAAGATGTAAAGCTTTGATGGCACCGTCTGGTTTATTTCCAACCCTCCTGGTATGCTTGACCCTAAGAATAAATCCTTCAATACGGAGCTGAGCGTCCACTACTTGGCGTGCTTCATCAAAGGTGTTGTAGGTTAGCTGGGCGAGCTCTTGAAGTTGATTCATATCTGATTTCGTAGAGGTAACAGGAAAGAGTTAAGGTGGAGTTAGAGTATAGATGGAGTAAGAGGGTATATGGAGTTCAGTAGGGTACAAATTTTATAAAATTCTGGTGCAGCTAATAAAGGACAATCATATTACTATGAGCCAATCAGGCGCCAGTATTTTATGGTAATTTAATTTAGGTGTACAAGTTGAGTGCCTGTTAGCGGCTCCCAATAAAAAACACGTCTGGATCGATTCTTGCGGTAGCTCATATTATATTATGTCATTACCATAATACTTTGCTCCGATTATTGCAATTTATCTTATCTCACGTTTGAGCATGAAGTTTGTTAAAATGATATATATACAACTCATTAAGATAATGAGAAGTAAACTTAAGTATAAATATTGTTGATAAAGTTATGTAAACTTTTGTGTGTGTGCGTAGCATGTGTTTTCTATTCTTGTCCTGGAACTTAACCACAGATTCAGTTAGAGGATTATACCTATTCCACATAGTACTAGACCGCTAACAGCAGAATGATAATTTCATCTTTATCTATCTTTCTAGTGAAATATATATCAACTAGGAAATAACGTGTCAGAAACGCTATTCTTTTTGGATCCACAAATATAAGGATGGATTGCTTTCTTGTTGTTTTCTCAAAACTGGTCCAGCCATATGACGGTAACTACATTAGTTGTCAGGTCCCCAAGATGTCCCAAGCCTGAGATGGTAACAACACGACACAATCCCACAAGAGAAGCCCGTGGAAACTGACACATGGAGGAGCCAGTTTCTGATAGATATCAAAACCATTGTCACGTGATATTACCGATGTATAATGTACAACATGGTTATAACACGTGACGGTAAATTTTTGGCAGCGATGTAATGAGCATTGATTTCTAAAGCGCTTTCCTCACGTTAAATGGAGCTAGAATTATCGAGTTTGAAAAAATACCAAGTGCTATCCCTTGTTCGTCTACGTTCTAAATTTCTTCAACTTGGATTTTGTACCATTACTTCACGTCATTGAAGGATTCATTATATTTTTCTATCGCTTCGTATGTCGCACTTTTGACTCGAGCACTATCAAGAGTCGAAGCCATTGTTGTCTATATTGATTGACTACGTTTGAGAAATCTCCTGGTCAACTCAGTGATCACCAAATGCTTTGATTTCTCCTTGAATTTGAAGCATCTATAAAGCCATCTCGCACAACACTGGCAACTAATATACTAGACATAGACCGGGAAATTGAGTTCCCAGGACGTCTCATACACGCAGCATGCGATTGGGAGACATTCTGTAATACACTTGGCGCATAATTACAGCTCCTACATTTCAAGACCCCGACGAAGAAGCAAAATAGATAACCGAAGCCCTCACAGTCTCTCTCAGCGCCGCCTGCCGCAGAGCGTGCGTGAATCAATATCGGGCACCATGGTGGACTACAGAGTGTTATGCTGCACATAGAGATTTTTGCCGCGCTCGTAGAAGTCGTGGCCCCTCAACTGAGGAGCAAAGACTATTTGGTAAAGCTGTAAAGAAAACAAAGCGTGACTACTGAAGATCTAAAATTGATAAAATATCTAATTTAATAGAGGCCCCACACGTCGTTCAGTGGCATAAGAAAATCCCAGAATACCACTCCCCACCTCCCATGGATCCTGATAGACCAGTATCTAACCCTACAGCTACAGCTCAACTTTTAGACAAATTACTGCTCAAAAGGCACTTAGAAAGTGAAGATGTTCCTCTGGATATTTTTATGTTAGCCTCTCTTAATCTCCCTCGGCCCCCATTGATAGACCAAGAAATTTTCAACTCATGCTGTCAATGTTTTCCACCCCTGGACCGGATGAGATTTCGGCAACTACAATCAAATATGCTTGGACAATACTTGGGTAGATTATATCAGCCTTATTTCGTAAATGTGATAAAACAGTTGTCCACCCTAAAGCTTTTATAAATGCTGGAATCGTAATTGGGCCTTACTCGCATCTTACCGACCCATTGCCCTCCTCTCCTACCTTGGAAAAGGCACAGAACGTCTAATAGTCCGTCGGCTCTCTTTAAAGAGCAATGAAATATAAAATCCTCGCTCAGGAAAAATGTAGCGCAACTCCTCGTCGCTCAGCCACTGATCTTACAACGGCTCTGGTATGTAGTATTCGAACTACATGGGCTAATTAAAAAGTTGCAGATGTCCTCACAATAGACATCAAAGTTGGATTTGACAGAATTCGAAACTCGAGTAGAAATAGACATGGGACCATATGTCCTCCATGTACAAATTTGCATAGGCATGACCGACACACTACTAGACAACAAGAAATGCAGAGTAGAATATCGGTTTAAAGAAAGAAAGGCTTCTGGAAGGTTTAAATGGTGAGAATTACAAAAATATTTTCGAAGTGAGTTTCAAGATAACCAGGCCCAGTAAGCAGCTTTGGAAACCTTGGAAAGAATGGAGCAAGGGCAACATTAATTCTTCATAGACTATCCAAGAGAGTTTAAATTTAAAGTTGCACAAAACGGTAGAATAGCCACTCATATTTTGCGGCTTCAAACAATTTTGCTAAAAGAATCTTTAAACCGCTGCCTTAGGCGCTCCCTACTGGGATTGAAACTACCTCCCTCCGAAGACTATAGTGCTTGGATAGCTGATTTAAAGGAAATCGTAGCAAAATTGGAAAGTTTTGACGACCACAGGCCTAAAAGCTCAACTTAAACAGTCACTAAACTTGGTGCCATAAAAGGTGGAATTGTTCGAGCTGGTAGTAAAGCATTAGAAGTAGATGCCGACGGTGGTACTATTGTGGGCGGAACTAAAAATGGCCTCCTAGCAGCTATCACGGAGTTAATAAATAATAATAATAATAATAGTATATGTAGTGCTGGACCAAGCAAAAGCAAAAATATAGCAAGGTCAAAACCTCGCGCTATATGGCGTTCAAAAGAAGAATTCAGACGTCTTCGTGACAGTGGTGCTTGTGTTAGGTGCGAATTGAAAGGGCACCTTACAAAAGACTGCCGCAAATTCGACCCAATGTTATGGCCATATACGGCATTAAGCGCTACGTTAGAAAAAGAAAGCGATTCTGGCGAATATAAAGATCGCGATTCGGGAAAAGATGATCCCTGAGAAAAGTCGCCCCCAGAGGATCAAACATACTCTCATCAATGAACAAGAACTCCACCAGTGAGTTTTTAAAGAGTATGCATAGTACTCCTTACGTAAGTTACTAAACTTAAAATAAACGCGTCTCGAGCGCGTCAATAATTGATTCATAGCCTTGAGGTTCCTTGACTCGGAAATCATATTATGTTATGCATACATTATAATTATGTATGATGTAAGTATGCAGTGTTGTGCATCTATGTAAATTATCTGTTTTACGTCAATTATTTGTACATATCTATGTTAAGGTTTACACAAGTGGGGTCTGGTGAAAATCATGTATATATAGAATAAACATTTCCTATTTCGGAGGATATCAAGTTATACACAGTCTTAAGATTTTACTATATAGAATTTATAGTGGAAATTACAAGACGCCGTATACTTAAAGACTTTTAGACAATTTTAAAACAACAAGCAATTTACATACTAACCTAGGAATTAATAACCTCAGCCTTATATAGTCGATTAGTCATCCTTTGGAACCGGATAACTTCCGGATGCCAACTTTGGGGCAAAGCCTCTAACATCACTTCTCCCCTTTAAATTATCAGATGAGGATGACTTACTTTGTTGAAGAAGCGAACGTTTTGTTATTCTTCGATAACCAACATTCGTTCCAGAATTTTCTCCGACATAATCTTTTGTGCCGTAAAGTGATTCAAAAAAATTTAAGGCTGCCATGTCATCCGAATCACATCAAGGTTCTCAAGTGGGCTCCGTAAACCCTTTCCATTTAACGAGTAATAAACATTTGTAACCCGTACCCACTTTTTCTTCTCTGCACGGAGTATTTTTTCTACACATTGTTGTTCAGCGTTGTCATTATCATGTATAACACTTTCTGGATCATCCGCTATGATTGGCAGCGGTTGTGCATCATCAACAATTTGAGACGGAAGAGCATCTATAGCAGCTCCTTATAATAAATCGACACGAAATGTTAGCCAAATCTCAGACGGTATGTTTAATTGAACAGTATGGGAGTCGACAACTTTTATGACTTGATACTTTGCGTGAACCTACGAAAGCTTTTTTGATAGTTATGGTGTTTGAATGTGCTTTAAATTTAGCCACACACGATCTCCCACTTTAAATATCTCTGACTCTTTTCTAATTTTGTTCGCAGACTCTTTTATTTTTGCTTGTGCCGAAGCCATAGTTGCTTGGGCAGGTTCTTTTGCTTCACGTATTTTGTTAACAAAATTTTGAGCTCTTTTTGCTGGTTCTGAGTGTTTACAAAGAGGCTCCACTTGTTGAATTTGGATCAACATCAAAGCCATAATTGGCGAAGAATGGGCTCATTCCTAATGATGCTGATGTTCTATTATTTAGTGCCAGCATAGCATATGTCAGTAATTTCTTCCAGTTGAATTACGAGTAAGTAATGAAAGCTCCAAGATATGCCAAAATTTCTTGATTCATACTCTCTGTTGTGCTATCCGTCTGTGAATGAAACGTTGTTGACAACCTTTGTTTTACACCGATCCATCGACACATTTCTCGCTAGAAATCGCCAGCTCAGTTTAATCCTCTATTCGATGTTAAATATGTAAGGAATCCAAGATATTTAATTTGTAGTTTTAAAAAAATTTTGCGCATTCATCCGCTTTCATAGTAGACATTTCTTCAATTTCTACGCTCCACTTTAGTCGATCCACGACAAAAATCATATAACGTGGGTCTATTGCCGTTTTGGCTGGCAAATCAGTCATAAAATCAATCGCTAGCTCGTTGCTAAAACGATCTGGTATTGGGAGTGGGTGAGGTGACCCTCTTTTACATTCCCGCCAAACGTGACTTCTTCAATAGACGTCGCGATTTCTGCAGAATTGGCGAACTGCTTTTGAAATATCCGGCCAAAAATAATTTCTGTTTAAAATTGCCAAGGTACTATCTCGTCCGGGATGACTTATTACGTAAGAATTATGAATTTGTTGTATTAACGCAGTCCTGAGTGGCTCAAAGTTCGGAATATAAACTATATTTCTTTATCTTAAAGAAAGCCCCTCTGGCATCAAAGCTACACTCTACTATTGAAAATTTGATTTTACTTAATGTTAGAGAAAAAGTTCTATCACCTTTTGATAAAGAATCGTACAGAGTTTGAACATCATAGTCGGTTTTCACACCCTGGTCCAATAACTTATGAAAATTTTCATTTTCAAATAAACCTGAGTCATTTGGAAATCTTCTGCGAGTATACTTTTCGTCTCTTACAATTAAAGTTTTTATTGAAGAGACCCAAGAGTCGCTAATAAACTGATGTTCTCTGTTTTTTATCCGTGCATCATTCATTCCATGAGGCATGTCTTGCTCACGCCTTATAAGCGCGTCAAGTCTTGTTACGAGTCTATCTAGGCGATATTTAAGTTTAAAGTCAAACTCTAAAAGTAACTGTGACCAACGCATTTGTCACTCATTTAGTCTGCGTGTAGTCATGAAGTGTTTGAGGTTTTGATGACCAGATAGCACTATAAATTGTTTATTTAACCCAATTAGCATACCTCTCCATTGTTCTAGACATCGAATGATCGCTAATAGCTCTTTGTCATGAATGTCATAGTTTGATTCTGATGGTGTTAAATTTTTTGACATATATGCAAAAGGTTTGAGAACTCCGTTGGAATCTACTTGCGACAAACAGCCCCCAATGACATAGCCAGAGCAGACTACTTCAAGCACCGTCTCTTTTTTATCGTCCCATATTGATAGAACTAGGGCAGAAATAAAGAGGTTTTTAAGTTTCTGAAACGCATCTTGTTGCTGTGCTCCCCAAACAAAAGGTGTGTATTTCTTAGTAAGCTTTAGTTATGTTGCTGCAATTTGTCTAAAGTTTGGGATGAAATCTCGATAAAAATTTGCAAAGCTAACGAAATTTCGAACACCTTTTAAACTTGTAGGTACTTTCCAACTTTTTATAGCTTCTACTTTTATAGAGTCAACTTTTATACCTTCGCCTACGCTTACTATGAGCCAAAGGTATTTTGTTTGCTTTGTTGCAAATTCACTCTTACCTGGATCCGTTTTTAGACATGCCAGTCCAAGGCGATTGAGTCCGAGGACCATATTGACCTTTTCTCAATGATCGGATTCAGTACTTGACGTGTATATTAACACATCATCAAGGTATACTGAGCGAAAATCGCCTAAATATTCTCCCAAGACATTATTGATATACGTTTGGAAAGCGTTTGGAGCACCTGTCAATCCAAAGGATGTAACCAACCATTCAAATGATCCAAAAAGGGTACGAAAAACGGGTTTTTTTTTCATCACCTTCGCGGATTCTTAATTTTAGAAATGCTGCCCGTACATCCACTTTTGAAATCCATATTAACTTAGATACCTGTCTTAGTGTTTCCTTACTGAGTGGGATAGGATATCTATCTTTATCTGAGATAGAGTTCAGGCTTTATTGTCAATACAGAAACTTAATCCACCTCCTGGTTTTTAAGTAAAAAAAACAGGGGCACCACGTAATGACGACCTTGTTCTGATCCAATTTCTATCCAAATGATCCGCTAATGTTTTCCTCAAAACAAACAGCTCTTCTCGTGAAATATCGCAAAGAGGGCCAAATGGAATATCTTTTTCTTTACCATGTTCGTCTTTTACCAATTCCATTGTTGTAACCAGACCTGGCCGATGGGGTGATAATTCATGATTCTCATCCTTATTGAAAAACTGTGCATTTTGACGAATTTGATGCTTCTTCTCTATTTTCGCAAGACATAAATGCAATATTCTCGAAGTCAGACTCAGTAATTCAGCGAGCTCTTCCTGATATTACTTTCATGTATTCTAACTTTGCTTGAGGTTCTTTTGATTGGAGTTTTTCCCATCCTTTTGCTCTATCAATGAGACCTCCAGGCGGGCCAAATCTGATATATCATGGACGTGCGTTATACGCTATATTGTTCTGTCTCATCCAAGGATCACCAAATATCATGTTATAAGTAAGGTCTTCAATTATATATCCTCTTATATGCTCATGCTTTCCATCTATGTCTATATCTACGCATGTTATTTCTGTAATGGCTCTTTGTTGGGATTTTTTTTTGACGTGCTTAAGCTCTCGTGCTGGAGTGGGTACTCGCGGTTACTTGCGACGCTTTACAAATAAAAGATTAAACGCAGAATAGCATAAACAACCCTAATCTAAAAGAGCATCACTATACAAACTTTTATTAAGTAATACTTCTATTGGAAAGGGAGAACCATTTAAATTCATAACTCTATTTAAGTTTGTCATCACTACTTTACATTTCCCCTGGGCCCAACTTTGCCCTGGGTTCATTATTTTCCAGAAAAATAGTTACCTTTTTAATCTTCCACGGTAGAACTTGACGTTCTTGCATTTTCGGAAAAGCTGTGTTTAATATTGGTTGGCCTGTTGGCCCGTATAAAGAGAGGAGTCTTCTTAAAATGAAGACCCTTTTTAGCGCAACGCGCATACTTTCCAGCTGCCCGAAGTTCTGGAAACTCCTCCTGTGAATGCCATGGTGCTGGTGATTTTTGACTGCCCCCTTTACTATCATTTGAGCCCTGTGAGTTCACAGCATTGATTATTACATTTAATGTAAATATGCTAATGCCGCTTATTCTAGACATCGGAGTATCACCATCTTCGTCTAGTTCGGTGGGCGCAGAATCTTAAAATACCTTGTGAGATGCTTTATTTTCGGGAGTAATATCATATAGGATGATTTCGCCTATAGTAATAAAGTGGGTTTCGGTGTGCTTAGCTCCGCGTTTGGGAACATAGTTTTCCTTTGCTTCAAGTTTTGCTACCACAGATTTCACTTCGTTTACGAATGGGGTATAATTACCTTCGGGAAGTCCAACTGATACTAGATAGTCATTAATTCACATTATAATTCCAGGCCCTTGGCTAGGGCTAGCAAATACTCAAAGCCATTCAAATATGTTGCAAATGACTGGTGCAGACCTTGTCTCATTCTGGTGAGTTTTTCACCAGCGGTTCTCGCAGATGTTTTATCCTAGAAATTTTAGTTTAAATGGTTTATGAATATTTCATAGTCCCAATTTTCATCTGGACTGCCTGTAGAGAAATAAGTAGAAACTCGATTCTTTTTTGTTGTTGGGATTGTACTAATCATGTCGTTGCAAACAGCTTAATGGCCTCACAACATATCTCAGTCAACTTCTATTTATTTGCTAATTATTCAATATAAGTACTATAGCTCTTCTTGGTACAATCCCACTCGGACCATTTAGAAAGGATCTTTTTATTATATGTAGGTGGAGCTTTGGGTATTTATGCGGCAAGTGTCAGGTTCTTCTAGTTATTTATCAGGAGTCGTATCTGTAGGAGCTCTTTGTTTGTAAGCGATATAATTTGATTAGTTGTGGATGGAGATTCCAAAGACTGAAAGTCTTGCAGAGAAGAGGATAAGTCTGAGCCACTAGAGTTTGCTGGAGATGGAGCTCTAAATAGGTTCATACAAGGACGTAGACAAAAGATAAAATCTAGGAGAGGTACCAAAGTACGCACACTAGCAGTATTAAAAAAGAAGAGAGAGGAAGAGTATATATGAGAGGACGAGTAACTGTAAGTTCTCGCAAGTGTCTAACCCAACATAAATTATATCCTGTATGGGCAGGAAATCTATTATATAGGACGTAGGTTACTAAAATTACCTAAAACGCGTCTTGAGCGCGTCAACAATTGATTCATAGCCTTATGTAATCGATTAGGCATCTTTTGGAACCTGACAACTTCCGGATCTCAACTTTGGGACAAAGTCCGTAACACTTTGGACTCTGTGCCCCTTGAATATTTCATCAAACTTATTGAGACTATGCCGGCCAAATGTCAGGCTGCTATAGATGCTGATAGGAGTCCGACAAAGAACTTAGGACTGAAGTTTTTATCTGCTATTGTTGATCCTTTCTATAAATTTTTGTTTAAATCTTTGACTCTGTATTCAAGTTGTAAATTTTAATGGCATGATTGCATAAAACTTTATGTAGTAGTTCATGTATGAATTAAGCATAAATTAGAAGAATTGACACCCCTACAATTTGTCTGTCGGATGAGATCATCACACATTTTTTGCCAAGAAATTTCATAATTACGGGGGGTAAACTACATTTAATAGCAGATCATTCTTTACCTGGCTAAGATCGCTTAGCTAGGAGCCCTACTAGTGGCTCCACCTAAATTACCAACTTTACCCTATAGGGTAAAGTCTATTGCACCAGTGGAGAATCAGGAGAGTAGTCGAGCAAATGGCGGATGATATATTTGCCCCCCATGTACCCTATGTGCGCCCCTCATGTCCCTGCTTCAACTCTGCAAATCAGGATACTGCCTTGGTAAAAATATTTTTCTAAATCCGGCCTACAATAAATTGCTGCCTAAAATATTGGGTGTTAAAACTACAGGAAAGTGATCAACTCATATTGATCGCGCTATAAGTACAGACGTTGGACTAAATTATACTCGTGTTGGTAAACAAGACATGAAATAGTTACAGGCAGTAACTTTTTGAAAATAATAGTATTGCTAGCGACTAAAGACACTAATGAATACTAGTTTGCTCATAATTGTTGCTAAAAATATTCTGCTAATACATTGAATTTGCACAAAAGAACGCTAAGTACAGCAGTGTAATTTAACAGGGGATCGAATACTCTGCCTACTTGACCGCCTACGCTTTTATGAAATACAGAAATAACTACTACGCCATGGGGGGGCGCGCATAGGGTACATGGGGGGCAAATATATCAGCCGCCGAGCTTGATTGATTGATTGATTGATTGATTATTTTCAAGTCCCAGGCTCTAGTCTAGCGCCTTTTGGCACGGGACCGGCGGAGCCGGCAGAGATTTCGCCGAAGGCCTATCCCGCTCGTTCACACCAGATATGTTACCTAGTGGTAATATTAAGTACATGTCACGGATTAGGTGAGTAAAGCAATGAGCTTTTAAATATAAAATGGTAGTTTATATTATTTCTGTGGAGAACTAAGTCTAGCTACGTCCAAAGCATCTTATTTATACAATAGATCAATCAGTCTCTTCTACTAAATTTAGGTAACGTCGTTGTGTCTAAGCATAAGGATGAGGCCGTGCCAAGGATATCTTTGTCCTCTACGTCAATATTATATTTAGGGAAATGTTATTTGCCCCCTCCAAGAAAATTAAATGCCCCCCCCCCACTTTGCACAAATCTGGACCTTTTAGATTCAATGATTGGC
>QVIK01001020.1:0-14505 GCA_003957845.1 Oidium heveae | reverse complement strand
AAGTCGTCGTTATGCACACTTTGATGGGGTCGCACGGTCCACCGTACTTCGCTTCCGCACTTTTTTTGATGTATTTGCATAGGAAGGAGGAAATTACAAAACCAACAATTAAGCAATCCTACCTAAAATGGTATCTACGACTTCAAGAACTCTCGTGTTAGATAATGGTGCCTATACTATAAAAGCTGGGTTCTCATCACCTCTTACTGAAGAACCAGCAAGTCCAAAATTGATACCAAATTGTATTGCGCGCGATCGAGAAAAGAAAATTTACGTTGGCTCACAATTATCGACATGCAAAGATTTTTCAGAGATTGTATTTCGACGTCCGGTAGAAAAAGGTTACCTTGTTAATTGGGAGGCTGAGAAAGAAATCTGGGAGCATGAATTCTTTGATACGGGAGCAAAGCTTTACTGCGATCCCAAAGAGACTAGTTTAATCTTAACAGAAGCTCCAAATGCCTTTCCAGCTCTTCAGACTAATTGTGATCAAGTCATATTTGAAGAGTTTGGTTTTCAAAGCTATTTAAGATGCCTAGGTATTTTTCCCAAGGAGAACCATTTCAATTATAATTCTTTTTAATTATATAAACTTTAGCATCGCAACTAAACTCGTACAACGATGTTCAGGGAACCATTTTCAAAAGTTCATCTGGTGACACATGCCGGAAATATATCCCTCCTGATGAGATTATTATGCTAATCGATTCTGGCTATTCCCATACTACTATCACACCCATTCTTTTTGGCCGTCCTTTACAGGCATCAATCCGGCGACTCGATATTGGTGGAAAATTTTTGACCAACTACTTAACTCGCTCACTTTCTATGCAAAATTATGATATGATGAGCGAAACATATGTCGTTAATGCCATCAAGGAAGCTACATGCTTTGTTAGCAAAGACTTCAATACAGATATGGAGAGAGCATGGATAGATTCAAAAAAAGGTAAGTATCTTAAAAGTACTTCAGAAAGCAGTATTGCGAAAGATTACGTTCTTCCCGACTATCATTTTCGAAACGAAGGGCTTGTACGAGCTCATGACCCAAATGTGGCTACGAAGCTTAAAGAATTGATCACGGGAAGACAACTTGGAGCTACAGAGGATGTGATTACATTACGTAATGAACAATTTATGGTTCCTGAAATTCTATTTAGTCCAATTGATATTGGATTACAACAGTCAGGCATTGCGCAGCAGGTAATGGATAGTTTATCTTCTCTACCTCATGCCCTTTGGCCTGGATTCCTCGCAAATATTATTTGTGTAGGTGGTAATGCAATGTTTGAAGGATATATTGTAAGATTGCAATCAGAAATTAGGGCTTTAGCTCCTACAGAGTGTATTGTCCGAGTTGCAAGACCTCCAAATCCAATTACTAGTTCATGGTTAGGAGGTGCGTCTTTAGCAAAGCAAGAGGCCATATTACAGGAGCTCAGTGTAACGAGAGAAGAATATGAAGAGTACGGTGCTGAACGGGTTGCACGCAAATTTGCTTGCAAATAATGATAATTTGTCGATTTGACCATTCACAATCCTTTGACTATAGCCACTGAAATCTTGGCTTATCTGAAGAAAGTTTGTGTTTCATTAACTTTTTCATGAATGGAGATGTTATATTCAAACTTCTTGCAAAAGATCACAATTAGTCTTTTTTAGGCCAAACTTTTGACTATTTCAACATACCTTTTATTTCGATCACCTGGGAATTAATTATCTTTCTAGATAATATGAAATTAGTATGGCCGGATATATCTTTATTGCTGCTGCCGTTGTCCGCTGGCAAGTTTCCCCTATCTCTAGAGCTATATTTGTGCCTGTCAATTAATTAGACTGGGAGAGCTAAGATATCTCAACCCCAAAAGACTATCCGCAGTTTATTTCTACACTGTAATGTATAGCGCAGCCCCCTAACGTAATCAGAGGAGAATTTATTGGGAGAGGAGATGCACATTCATTGTGTCCTTGCTGGAAGTTTTGAAATGAGGCCATTTTAAAGATTTTTTTAAACAACTGCCAACTACAAATTAAGTTGGCGACTCCGATGGCCATCGAACTCTCCCTAAGGTACCATAGCTGGTACGTTGTGGTTGTTGGTGAGGCAAAATTATAATATCTAGAAATGTTAATTTATTTCTAAAAAGAAATAATTTGGACAAAACGGACTTATTCAAGATAGCGAAAATGATTGTGATCAAGGCTAAACTAAATGGTACAAGACAGATCAATCTTTGCTTTGGTAACATCTTACTTCGGAGTACAATCCAGGTCGGAAGAAAAAACAAAAATATATCTGAGGATATATTGAATATCATTTGAATAACCGAATAATTATGATAAGTAGTACATTCGGGATTTTTCACTGGCATTGCCCAATATTGCGAGAAGGGCTGGCAGAGAATTGCGTAATATGCGATTTCTACGATCAGAAACCCAACTATAATATACACAAGTAAAGTATAAAGCGCAATTTCATAACTCCTTACATTTGTACTTCAAGCTGAGTTAGAGTCTAGCAAAATATTATTTCTCGAAGCTTGCTTACCAAACTCGTTTTAGGAAGAACCAGATACAAAGCTTCACGAGCCATGTTACAGCCATCATAGAGTGCTCTAGTCCGACGACAATCTTTGAGCCTAAGATACGGTCTGCGACATTTTTTGGATCCGCGAAAATAGTGGATGCCTCTTCTGCAGGATACAGATTAGTTGAGTAGTGTGCTGAAATATTGATAAGGACAAGCAGTGCGATGTAAAAACTCTGGGCGTTATTAGTTACAGGAATTGATAGTAAATGATAAAAAAATCACACTTTACCATTGCAACTAGCATACATATATCCTCAATGTGAATAGCTTTCATAACAAAAATTTTATTTACACTGATATTTACATTCATTAGTATTTGAATGGCATAAGAGTTAAGCTGCAGGTGAAAATATTCGATTACCTTCGTAGGACTAGGGAAAAGATAGGTATAGTTGCAAATCCGATGGAATTATGAAGTAACTCGTCGTTTGTTGGCGAAAGGATACCACGCTTAGAGATACTGAATATTGTTTTTTTTATCAACCCAAGCGAAGAAAATGGATTTGGTATTGGGTTTGCCGATACAAGTGTGGAAATTCCAAAGGATAGGAGGCTTATCACGATAAACTTTGAGGTAAGTTTTGACTGTAATATTTGTCGTCTCATCGTTGTCGCTTCTAGCTAATCAAACTCACACCTAGGTCTAAAAACTACAATATTCTTTGTCAACGACGGCAAAGAGATAGAGCATGAAATGCGTATATCAATTTGACGGGAAGATAAAACTTCAGTCTTGTTAGTTCGACTCATCGAATGCTATTTTTTGTTTAAAATTTAATGCTTTGTTGCTTGTGCTCAATTACAAAAGCACGTAGTCTTCCTCTAAGTATGCTACGATTCTAGTACATGATAAGCGGCATAGAAGTCTGCAACAGTGCCATCTAATCTGGTGCGACATAATATAGAACTTCAACTTATACTGTGGATAAGCTCGTAAAATAGTGAAACACTTGTACCCTCAACTAGAATGCCGCCTGCCGCTCATAGAAATGAGGAGGTACAAGTTATCTTTCTCACCAAAAATCAGTCTTTCTTATAATGTAAGGAATGCCGTACGACAGGTTANTGCAACAGTGCCATCTAATCTGGTGCGACATAATATAGAACTTCAACTTATACTGTGGATAAGCTCGTAAAATAGTGAAACACTTGTACCCTCAACTAGAATGCCGCCTGCCGCTCATAGAAATGAGGAGGTACAAGTTATCTTTCTCACCAAAAATCAGTCTTTCTTATAATGTAAGGAATGCCGTACGACAGGTTAACACGGGAGACTTTTAAATAAATATCAGTTTTAACAATCTACGACAAAAGCGGGAACTTATTTTTCCCACATTCTCAAACTCTGTCTTAAATGAGACACTATATCCTTGGGCAAAAAAAGAGGAATTGGCTCTGTGAAGCCGATTATTTCCCTTTTCTTTTCAAATAGCAACAACAATTCATAATGTTTTAAGAATATCTATCAAGTGTAGTTTAACAGTATTATACTGACCAAATCATCATTTTTCATCTCTAAGTAATAGAATTTAGGAGAAAATCATTCAAAAGAGAGTGAGACTTTATAAATTTTATCTCAAACTACAATTAATGTTGTTATAAAGACACATATCTCAATCAACAAAAACTGTAGTTGCTGCGTACTTCTATAAAAATGCTATCATGTGGAATGACATTGATATATGTTCTTCGACGTTCAGAAAATATCACGTAAGTCGAACAATGTCCAGTTCCACTAGGAGTTAAGTCATCGTCAAAAAAATAATTTTTTTTCTCTCATTTTATACCCCCTTTTGACCTATTTATGACCCACCTGAAAAAACCACATCATATCAAATTTATGGTGGTTGTTAATAATAAAACTATGGATAAATTTAGCTTGCTTATTCCGATTGATTTGTTAAGCGCTAAGCCTTACGGTCCCTTTTTTTATAATTTTGTATTTGTACCGTTTAGCTAGTACAAGATTAAGACAATTTGTATCAATTTGTACCCTTTTCTTAGATATTATGCCGTTTTCCACACGCCAATATGTTTAGACAAGGCCCAACATGGCTTGTTACTCACCCATCATGTCTCACGTTAAATTTCACCCTTTAATTTCAGTGGAATAGCAGAATAAACTCCTATTCCCAGTAACCGAACGTATATTGAACTCGGAATTTTTTTTTTTCTTTTTTCATGGAAAGTAATTCTTAACCTAGTGACTGTGAGACGTCCTCTGTGAGATAGATCCAAAAGATTTAATTTAGCTACCAACACGGCATCCGTGAATGGAGCTACATCGATAGCAAGAATTCATCAATGAATCTAGAAGATTAGATTTTAGCTGAGAGGGTACTTGAGCTAGATTCCTACAATTTTCTTGGAAAAAAAAAAAAATAAAATGTAGTTTCGACTTTATGGCGTCTTAATACAAAAAGGAGACACGTGAGTAAGAAATTACCTCTTTAGGACGTGTCGTACTAGAGCTATCTTAGGATACAAACCACCAAAACAGGAAAACATATCAGAATTCATATCAAAAATCCTTCTTACAAGAATTGTATTTTGTAATAGATATTTTTTGTTCTTACCGATAGTATAAACTTCTCCGTTCTAATCAGTGACACAAAGGCCATGCGCGTCAGAAGTTGTAAATTGCTTTGGAGACAAGTGTTACGTAATACACAACATAAACGCTCCTTCACGTGAGATAGGTTCTTCTATTTTTTTTAGATAAGATGAGTTACTGCATATAAAATCTAACCTGTAAAGAGGGTCGTTTTATTTTGATGAGCTTCTCGATTATCTAAGGTCCATAATAACATCAAATAGACAGGCTAGGCTACTCTTTCGATTTATATTCTACACCAAGACTACCTGATATATTTTACTATTTCTGATTTTTCCCAAGGCACAGATCATCGGTGGAGATGAGAGGAGGCTAAAAAGATTGAGGGACACCGGAGGTATACTTAAATCAGATACGCCTCACTGGAAATTATCACGAAAGGGAGCTTCGCACACAGTGGCATTTGGAGTAATTTTCCCGACAGCCTCACACATGTAAATGACTTTTATCTACATTGCTGAAGAGAAAACATAATGATGGACTAATGGCTCTTTAATCTGTAAGCTTGAATGAATGCTTAAGAGAGGAATACTGATGGATATTTCATTCGATGGGAGAAATACATCTCTCATTGAACTCTTGAATTGTATAAGCTGCCTTATGGGAGAGAGCATTATTTCATCACTAATAGCTCTAGACTAACCATGAACATGTCATGAATGAGCAGTACTATTCTCTCAGCGTATGTAGACGCGATGATTGAGTGCTTCTCCTCTCAAAATAAGGAGGTACCTTTTTCTGTCTCCAAAAAAAGAGCCCCAAAACATTCACCTAGTTCGCTTGTGAATACTTCCCACGGCACATCCGACGTCGTAGATTTTATCAGTCTAGATAATAGTCTCAGACTTTGAATATTAACTATTTGAAATCACAAGGCCTTACTCACCTTTCTGGTGACCCAACATACAGTATATCGACAATCGGTCATCCAGATCTCATCAGTCCACAGAACTCTCAACTAATCTTCTTTTTCCAATTCGAAGAGACCTTCTCTGGAGAACTCAATTCGATTCCTTATATTCTCTGGGGAAAGGGGTAGTTTCGAGATGGCGATCTGGCGTTTGTATCACCTCTTCCGTAATTCCCATCGAATTACGTTCTCACTAACTCCAAATAACTAGAATGATTTATTGGCGATGAACCATGTAGTAGTTATGGCACTTTGTAAAGCGTCTGGGCCATTTCCTCCCTACAATATGGGCCGTTTCGAGCGATGATGAGCTTCGATGAAAAACTTAAATTACTGTGCTCACAATAGTCTCAATACCTACAATAAACTTGATCCATCCATTTGATAGATTTAGTGGCTGAATGAATTAATTACAGTAGCCAAGTGCTTCGTTATCGCTACTTTCGAGCCTCTCTTACCTGGACCTTCTTGAACTCGTTTTTGAAGACGGTCGCGTATTACTTGAGATTGTCGCGCCACTGCACTTAGGTTTGCATCTGAATTAAGTCTCATACATTCACGGGCAGTTTCTACTTGATCATACTTATGTGTTTAGTTGAAAATTTTAACATTACGTGAGATGTAAGAGTTTTTCTGCGTGAAGTTCATAAAAGTGTGTGAAATTGTGGTCGACCCGCAGCGAAATCAAATACAGTGTGGGGTTTTGCATGGAAAGTCCCCATAAGTAGGATACGTTTGCCTTAGCAGACAGACTCAGTAAGTCCTGTTCAATCAAATACAGTTGTAAATGAAGTCGTGAATTCCACACATCTTCAGCAATGGCGTCATGACGATGCGTCCAATATCAATGTGGAAATTTAACTTAATCAACAACCCTTGATTCTTTCATCTTTATTTCTAAATGAAACTATGTGTCTTCAGTGGATGTCATCAGCTTAGACTTACCCATAGAACGTGTAATAGATGTAATGTCACCTTAATGAAAAACTAGAGCATGTTGAATTAGGACAAAATTCATAGTTTCGACTGGTATTATTGAAGGACTATGGAACTACATCAGGTAAAAGGGAGCATAATATCCTAAGTTTGATATCCTAAATTTTGATGTTTATATCGATTTTGCAATATGTCAACACATAGTAAGTTTTTTACTCTAGTTGCCTGCAGACAGAGAAATTGACAAGGGATTATTGAGTCGCGGAGGGATCCCCTAGCAAATACCTGCCTTTTTACGCCAGTAAGATGGCAATTGCCATTCTGTACCCCCTGCTCAAATTTGCCAATTAAATAGACAGAAACCCCTAAAATTACCAGTGCACAACGCTCTAATATTATGTAATAACTTTCTTATATTTAATTGGAGCAGAAGCTTTACTCCCCTGTCGTATTGGCATACCAACTGCCACAGAGGACTATCACCATTCGTTTTGGTTAAAAAAAATGAGGGCCCAAAAATAAAAACGTTAGTTTAAACGTACTAAAATACAATTCGTAAGTCCGTCAGATATACCTATTCAAATCATCCTCAACATATACCTTTATTCTATGACGTTAACTCTCCGTCTACCACATGAACGATAAGTGTGTCCCGGCTGACCACATCCACAACAGTTACGAGGTGCTCTGGTGGAAAACTACATCTAGCAAGGCTTGATTTGTTGTTAGCGGTAATTGTGCAGAAATAATGTCTTCAACATTGACTGAGATTCCAGATTAATGTTGAGATGGTTGGCGTTGTGTTGAGTTTATGATATCATTCACAACGGCATTATTCGGCGTGAGATTTGCCACTAGTCTCATTCTCATAGTTTTTTTCGTCACCGGTTCATTGACTGATTCAAAAGTTCGTTTTCTGCTATTATTTCCACCAAGATTACCTTTGCCAATTGCTTGGCCCTCAGCCAAATTTCCTCCTTCTTCCTCAGCTGCAATATTACTTTTATTTTTTTTGTGGTAGATCTAATAAATTTGCCGTTGGAGCCATATACCAATGACGATTAAAATCAGCTAAACATAATCGCTGATTTAAATCCAGTTTCTCCTTTATTGGATGATAACATGGTACACCTAAAGACATTCTAAAGTTACACGTACATTCTGGTATAGGAATGCCGAAATTTCGTAGTCTTAATTGGTGTTTTTCAAGGAAAGCAACCTGAGTCTCTACAAACTTTAGGGCATGTCGACAAACTGAGGTATTCACCTTACGGTAAAAGTGCCCCTTCATGAGTCCCTTCACCTGTTGTTGATGAAGCAAGTCTTGTTATCTTCTGTGCTGCTGGCAGAGAGCGATTCGAATTCTCTTTACTACTGTGAATAAATTCCCTGTAGAATTTGATATTAACATCTTTAAATAATGTTGAGCACTTTCAGCCTTGCTACTAGTCATATGGCCAAGATGAAGGTATTTGCTGACGTAGCAATTAGCAAACCTTTCCACATACGGGAGCTATGTGTCCTCAAGATATTTGATAAATTTTTCACCATTAGGAATGAAAATAGACCACTTGGTTTTACTGCTATTCCATAGCTCAGAAAACTCAACGCTTTTTGGCACATTCCAAACTCTCATGAAATCATCGGTAAAATTTTTCCCGAATCAATATCCATTGCTTTGCTAAGATATGACTTGAAAACCATCTTGAGGTTCCATGCAGAAAGAATATTTTTAGACTTAATAAAAACTCAATCTATAGTATTCGTTAGTGAAAGCTCTCGATCCGCAACAACAACTCTGGCCTCAGGGATATTGTTTTCCCAGAGAACTTTTCGTAGGGCATTAATAGTCCATACGTAGTCTTCCTCAGTCTCTCGACTGCGGGAAGCATGCCCAACTTCAAACGAAGTGTTGATATCTGTGCATCCAACCATATGAAGCAAAGGCATACCGAATCTTTTTGTACTATAAATATAGTCCATTACTACTACTTCATAAAATTCACCTAATAGAGCAATCGACGTTTTATGCTGGAAAAAAAGAAGATTTAGGCAGCTATCAAAGTCAACCAAGTAATCAAACCACTATTCCTGGTCGTCCTCCTCAAGCTCACTTTCACCCCCTCCATAAAGAGGCATATAGTAATGCACAAATTGGTGATTGGCCTCCAAGTTGGAGTTTTCTGTTTTTTTGCTAAACAGTTACAGACGCCCTTGGCAATGGTGTGTGTCAGAAGCGGCATGTAGACAGCGAGGCAAGAAGCAAGGAGCAAGGAGTGACAGGCTAAGGGTTGCCATCCTACATGATAAACGAGATAGATGCATCACCCCACTTAATCAAAAGGCTAGACCAGAATCATAGAACACTATGATCTGGTGAATCTCCACATATATATTATACAAGATAAGGCAATCCTGACAGTGTGACTATCTTCTTGCTGCAATTGGAATGCTAGTATGTTAATTGACAGACTGCAATAGTTAAAGCTTCAAATCACTCTAAATTATTGAAATTTGGGTCGTAATGAAGTTTGTGGTAAAATGCATTATTGTGATGAATTAAGTATCGGAAGTGCTGATTTGTTTATTACTTACTGTGCTTACTGAAGCAGATTTAATTGTAAGAGACCCTGTAGCAGTTGCTATGCCAATACGACAGGGTAGTACAGCTCCTACTCCAATTGAATATAAGAAAATTATTACATAATATTAGAGCGTGGTGCACTGGTAATTGTAGGGTTTTCTGGCTATTTAATTGGCTCATATGCTCAGGGGGCACAGAATAGCAATTACCAGTTTGTGGTGAAAATTACAGGGAATTTAGAGGAAATTCGATCATATGAGTGGCCAATTTAGACTAGGGCTGTAAAATGACAATCGCCATTTGATGAGGAATTTGATGACAAATCATGCATGAAATTCAGGTACTTTCATGGTTAAAATAAAGTGAACATTAGCTCTAATGAAAGAGAACTCTCAGTTAAAGATATTTGATCCCTCCAACCGGTTGGTGCCATGTTTTCCTTCTATTTTTCATATTACATTTTTCATTTGGTTACATTTCATTTAAATCGTTGACGCGAAATGGTATTGTATGCCTGAGGCCACAATCGACCGGCTGCGTCAGTGTTGCATCGAAACTAGACATTGTGCTTTGGGTTTAAACTAAGGATCTTAAATAAAAAAATCAAATATGTAAAGCCAGAGATATGACGGTATATTCAAAAAAATCTGCGTTGAGTTCTATTTGAGACTTTGACATGAGTAAGTTTTGACTTTAATAATATAATACTTTGAACTTCAAAGGTGGTCAAATAAAGTTTTCAAAATATACAAAGCTTTTCTTATTATCTGATTCCAGATTTGGTTACGGAGCCTACTATTCCTTTGAGTCACACAAGCGACTCTGTTCAAAACATCTCAACACAAATTCTTTCCTGCTATATTATCTCTATCAAACTATTTACTCAAAGCTGATCCCTGAGTTCGCTTTTGTGCTTTAATGTTATAATTGCGATATGGGTCAGAGTCAGTCAAGCGATGACAGATCTCACCCCTCGAAAAGGCAAATAAGACATGAATTAGTATGATTAATTCAGCCCTTTAGACAGCTTTGCTGAATTCCATAGGCCTCAAAGTTTGCTAAGCGATGTTTTACCTCACTCGAACTTTATTCATTTCAAGAGGTTTTTAGAAACTTGGCAGATCAGCAAGATGGGGTTTTATCCATCAGTGAAAATTCAATTGTAGAATTCCTTCAGATTCCTCATATTCTTGGAGTTTCTTCAACTATTTTTCAGATGCTCTCATATATTGGCTCATTTCCATTCAGTCAAGATGCGCCTACTATATTAGGATTTGATGAAATGATTATAATAATCGTAATGCTAACACAAAGATACCAACGCATATTAAGAACAGAAAAATACTGTTTTACAAAATTGTTATTTCGCAGCCTATCTATCCATGAAAACTATGAGTCGCTTCAACGAGATCTATACACTGATCACCTAGATCTTCAAGGACATAATGCGCCTTCATTAAAAGATCGTGATGTAATAACTAAAATTAGCGATATGGATGAAGACTTAGATGATGAAAGTCTCGCCTCAGACGCATTAGAACTATTAGATGCTTCGCATGTTTTCAAGCCTACAGAAATTCCGATTTCCCAAAAATCAATACCCTCCGATAACTTAAAAAATTTTTTATTACTTTTAATTCTCATTGCTCCGCTTGGAAACCAGGAATGCCTTTCGAGTAATCCAGACAGGCTAATAGGAGATCAACTTGAAGGACTGCGAAGAACTGCGGATAATATTCTTGGTGCTTTTATAAATGTGGAGAAGTCTCCTGGCGTCATATTCCATCAATTTGAGACTGTTATTTCTGTTTCCCTACCATTTCTTTTTAACGGCCTTATCTCACTATTTGAGCACTTTCTTTTTTCAAAAAATATTGATCTCACGAAACAAAATGAAGTAGTTACATTTCCTTCCACTATCTATCCAGATATAAGTAGAGATCGACCGCTACTCCCCCTGACCAGCGAAATGATGGACCTGAATAGACTTTCGCAGTTATCATTTTTTCTTCCTTCACTGTTATCTCAGAGACTACGTTTGTTGTACATGGGCAGTGATTTTGGGTTTTCATTAGGTTCTTTTGAAACTCGTGTCTTCAACTGGCGAGCCCCTACTATTCTCTTAGTATACGGGTCACGAATATCCGAACCACCAGCAGGTGGAAAAGAGTGTATTTTTGTAGAATCCTTACCTCACAAACGTTATCCAAGTAGCACCAACTCCTCTCGTTTGGTTTTTGGCGTATATCTTACCGAATACTGGCGTCAATCATACCAAAAATGTTTTGGGAATTCAGATACACTCTTATTTCAGCTAGAGCCTGTTCATGAGGTCTTCAATGCATCACACATAAATTCTGATTACGTTGCATTTAATAAAAAGACCCCAGGCTACCAAGGAATTACTATAGGATGTTCCCACCCCAAGACTCAGCAGATTTCTGGTCTTTCAGTTCACCCAAGCCTTGGATCTGTTTCCTTACTGCTTGACTCTAGCTTTGAATTTGGTGTTTTTACTCACGATTATACCTCTGGTGGAGGTGCATTCCACAAATCTCAGACAAGGAAATTTAATTGGCAAGATCGTTTTGAGATAGAAGGATTGGAGGTCTGGGGCTGCGGTGATGATGCAGATGCTCAAAAACAAAAAGAGAGGTGGCTTTGGGAGGAAAGAGAAGCAGAGGCAAGACGTCGAATAAACCTGGGGTCAGGGGATATTGAGAGTGACAAAGCCTTACTCGAATTAGCAGGTTTGATCAATAATAATAGATCCGGTGGTAGCATGGGTTAGGAGATAATTATGTGCAGTTTACCAAGATAACTTCTAACACTGCCTATCATAATTTATAGTGAGCAGGTCGTGCTTAAATAATTTGTTAAGGGCATTTTATCTACTCAAAACCTGATTTATATTCATGTTGAAGCACTCACTTGTTTTGTTCTGGACAGATCATTTTTCTGGTCTGCCATTTGAAGACACCAACTCGTTTACACTTTCAATCACACCTTTTTTTTCTCCTTCATCTATTTTTGAAGTATTATTTTGACGAAAGACATCTACTTTAGATGAGATAGTAGTATCTTTGGAAACTCTGTTCATCATTACTGCTTCTCTTCTAGCCTGCTCCTCTTTTGCCTCTCGATCCCTATACTCCAGCTCCTCGAGCCACCTAGCTCTTTTATCTTGAGCTTTTCGCTCTTCAATTATCTTATTAAGTTCTTTTTGTTTCTGTCGGTCTGTTTCCCAGTACATACTACCTGCAATCATGGCTGCAATGGTAAAGCCCTGGGCGTAAATACGCGCACGAAACATTCGATTTGTTCGATTATGATCACCCACACGGATACTGCGGGAGGCATTGAATAGCGCCCATGAGGTGAGAATACATCCAAGAGGAATTAGTGGCTCTTGTTTAAGACGTCGTATCAACTTTTGTAGTCGGCTTTCCTCATAGAACTCACTATAACGTCATTAGCAAAACAAAGAGAATATACAATATTATTCCATCATTTTATAAACTCACTTATCACCATCAAAAGAAGATGGTAAAGGACGGGACATATTGAAGTGAGCGCAAGTTATGAGAAAACTATTATTTAGTATTCCCTGACGTAACTATTTGAATTCTTAGGGTAATAACTAATAGACAAGGGGTTAGACACTAAAAGTGTATATCTAACTTTTTAAACCCAAGCCCGATAATTTTCTCAAGAATTACGAATTGAAGTTATGGACCACTAATCTAGAACATGTGTGACCGCCTAAAAAAGGGAACAATTAAATCCCCGTTGATATTTAGTGATCTATGTAAAATTCGATTTGAGCGAGCTTGAGGCAGCATCAAATATAACGTCAGTTTCAAATTCTAACATAAAAAGTTTGGGCTTAATGGAAGTTATGCAAAGATATGGGGACGTTAATAGTGCTCATTACAGAGATAAAAATAGGGCTGAACTAATGATCTAACACCCTAAAAAGAGATAATATATTGTAGATCTCAACTCGCAACCTGTTAGCATTATGTCAGGTGATCTTTAACCGATGAAGCATTTCAGCTATTTGATATATAAATCTATACCAACATAGATCGGACTCACAACATAAGTTTATTAATTAAAATCTAAAAATATTATAAAATCTCTACAACTTAGCAGATATTCTCAGTTAGAGGATATGGCTCCCCCGACCCGCGATAAAAAGCGTGGTACTTCCGAGATACTGGATCCTAAGAGACGTGTCCAGAAATCTGCCAACAACGTTGGACGAGCCCAGCCTTTGGCTACAACTCTCACTCGTTCCGTAACAAAAACTAAAGCAGTAGTTGATAAGATTGCTGCCGTTCAGGATACGCAAGCTGTGGCGTCCCTATCTGAAGAAACTCCAATTTCAACCATGAATATTGATGAACACTCAGAACAAGAATCGGAGATTGATGACTTCCCCCCTCTGGCCTCCACAACGTTTTCCAAAAGGCCTGCTGATACGCTAAGTCTGACTTACGAGACTCAAGAGACTAACTGTACTCATAAAGGAGATGAACACCCTCAAAACACTACACTAATGATGAAGGCTAGAGGCTTATTGAACCTTGTTGGACCTTACTTAGAAGAGATGGAAAGAGAATGTCCCGGAGCTGGATCAAGCTTCTTAGCACTGATATCCGATGGAGTATCACGTGGTGTTCGGGGAGAAAGAATCTTTTTGAAAACTGCTATCGACACATCCAATTCACAATCAAAGCTCACTCAATACAAATAACTCGTGGGCAAAACGAGCAGTATATTCCAATTATAAGCAACATAGCGACCCTATACGGGCACCCCCTGCAAGACCTACACCGCCGCAAGGACAGAGTCATGAGGACAGAAGA
>QVIK01001019.1:0-14555 GCA_003957845.1 Oidium heveae | reverse complement strand
GATGAACTAACACCTTTTGTGGTGTCTGATGAGCGTGTATTCCGGCACCTTAACTTCACGTTCGGTTCATCCCGCATCGCCAGTTCTGCTTCAGACCTCAAAGGCTTTAAATGTTGCTCATGCACTTGGCTTTATTGGAAATACAATAAGAGGAATCTCGCCACGTCTCGCAAGGCAAGTCGTTGTATCATACGTGCTGCCTATTGCACAAAATGCAGCTGAAACTTGGCGGCCAGGAAAGAGTAGAAAAAAAGGCAACAAAGTTGTTAACAATAGGGTTGGAATACCTATCAAAGTCTTAGATAAGGTCTATACAATAGCAGCAAGAGCTATACTTCCTGTGAACCGAACTAACCCTACCCTAGCACTTCTTAGAGAGGCTGGTCTAAACCCTGCAGAGATATACCTGGACAACATTTCTCGAAGAGCTTCTATTCGAACCAGATGTCTAGATGATCGTCACTTCCTTTATCGGCGAGGTCGTAAGATTGTCTCTTCTTAGTCAGATTCACGCTTTGCCCGTTTCCTAACTTAACTTCCACAATCAGAACAAATCGATCCCATAGTTTACCCTCCCTGGGAAATTGAGATCTTTTCACAAAAACACGATTTTTAATCAGGCTCATCACCACAAGTAAGAGCAAGAAATTTCAGACAATTTCTCAGTACCTTTCCAAAAAAATGAAATTCTGATCTACAGTGATGGGTCTAAACTACTAAATGGAAATATAGGCGCTGGCTTTGCCATTTATCAGCTTGGGCATCTTATAAAATCAGGATCTCACTTATTAGGTTATTTTATGGATGTAGAAGATGCAGAAGTATTTGCAGCACTACAAGGTATCAAGGTAGCGATAACACTTCTATCGACCCGATTCTCTAAAGACCTATAGGTGTTCTCGGACAGTCAAGCTATAACAAGAAAGCTTCTAGTAAAATCTCCAACTTCAACCTCACAGACACTGTATCTCGAGGCCTTAGAAGTGATTAAATCATGGAAAGTCCGAGCCAGGCTTCCACATATATCAGAAGAAGTAAAAGTATGCTAGGTGCCTTGCTACGCAGGAATCGAGGGGAACGAACTAGCTGATTCTGAAGCTAAGAGAGGTGCAGCTATGCCCTCCGATATCCTACACCAAAAACACTCGCTAGCCTCTCTTAGACGATGGCAATCTATTCAGACTAAATGCTCAAGAGATACATGGTGGGAGACCCAGGCTCCTAGAGCTTACACTCAACTTGTNAAAACACTCGCTAGCCTCTCTTAGACGATGGCAATCTATTCAGACTAAATGCTCAAGAGATACATGGTGGGAGACCCAGGCTCCTAGAGCTTACACTCAACTTGTAATAATGTCTGCCCCGCTCCCTCCCAAAGAGCTTTGTCTAAACAGACGTTCTTTAGGGCAATTGATTGCTTTCAGAACCGGACACGGAGACTTTGCACCCTACCATACCCGCTTCAACCACCAAAATGCAAATTTGAATTGCCAATGTGGGTCACCTAAAACACAGCTTCACTTTTTCTACTGTAGACTTCTCCGGCGTCGTGGTGGCCGCCCTACAGGACCAATTAGCTCTCTCGTTCCCACCCTCCTTGGGACGCCAGAAGGGGCTAAAATATTAACCAGTTGGCTAAAAAATACTGACTTCTTCGTAAATATATGCCCACGATAGGGTTATCTCACCCCTCTCCTCCCCCTCCTCTCCTCCCCACCTCCCAAAAAAAAATTAAATAATCAATTAATTAATTAGGTGGCTAAAGTGTCGCAATTATTTGAGGTATCCAGCTAAAACAGCACATAGACCTCACCTTAGAGTTTTGTACTGGCTGTTTCAAACAACGCCTTGTACCATGCATGTAATGCTTAGTTAAGCCTTTTTCTAGAGTCCTGGCTCTAGCGTCATTTGTCACTCGATAGGATTAGAGTAAAATGTGATGAACACATAAAACTCTCTTAGACGTAAAATAGTAAAATAAAATAAATAAATAAATAAAAAAGTTCTCTAATGTAGATAGACCCTTTTTGCTTATCGCACAACACAGTTATAACCTCAGTCCCCTAGATCCCACTTCCTATATTTTACTCCCGTGACCCAGTTCCATCGCCGTGACAGACAAAAAGTAATAAGACTGTTGGAATTCTAGGCTGGTCCTATTATTTCCTTTTATGATTGAGCACATATAACTAGTGCATAATCATTAGTTTATCACCAAAACTTATTTTACGTAATTTTCCTGTTAAAACTTTGTTCAAACTTTATATGAAAATGTTACCTACTGTAACTTCTTGGCTATATATGCAGCCTTACGTTATTCTTGTATATCTTGTATAATTATTGGTCATGGGTTATTTTACATATATGAACAAGATCATGTACAATAATAATTGCCAATCGGTTTTTGAATACAATTTTTACTTCCTTAAAATATGATTCATTTCTTTTTCTTTGCTCCGATATTCTTCAGGAACCTTGTCTTAATACTGACAAGTTCCAACAAAGACAGCATGGAATACCCAAATTATTCATAACAGACAGAGGCAAACAGTTTATCAATAAATTTTGGAGACAATTAGGAAATACACTAGGCTTTGAACAAGCACCGACAACAACTGCACACAAACAAGGCAATGGACTGGCCGAACGGACAAATCAATCACTTGAGGCATATTTACGTTCATACGTAAATTATGAACAAAACAACTGGGATGAGTACCTTGATCTTTTTGAATTTTGCTGGAACAATTCCAAGCACGCTGCCACAGGCATGGCACCCTTTTATGCAGATCAAGGTTACCTCCCCAACTTCCAATTCAAAACCGAAGAATCAGGAGATGAGATAAATACCGAATCCGCCGCCATTCATGCAGAAAAATAAAAAATATTATGAACAAATTGAAAACTATCATGAAAACAAATAATGAAAACATGGGAAAGTACTATAATAGATCACAAATAAATATCGAATTTTCAGTTGGAGACTTTGTAATGTTAAAAACCGACCACATACGCACAGCAAAAAGTAGCAAAAAATTGTCGGAAAAAATGATTGGACCATTCAAAATAATAGATAAAGTGTCAAATCAAACTTACAAACTAGACCTTAAAAATTTAGTTGGCAAAATTCATGATACTTTTCATGTTGAAAAATTAGAGAAATACAATAAACCACAATATGGACAACATGACTATGACACAGAATGGGTATTAAACTTACGTCGTCAAATTAAGACAATCAATTGGCCTCCTTACTCTTCAGACTTGAACTTGATTGAGCATGTTTGGGCCAAGATGAAGAGATACATTCAAAACCATTACTCTCTCATGGGTTACGATCCAAGGAGGGTAGGAAATGATGAACTTCGTCGGATCATACAGGAGGCCTAGGATGCAGTACCTGATGAAATTATTTCTGATTTATATGCATCTTGGCGAGATCGTTGCAAGGCCGTAATTGATGCCAGAGGAGGCCCGACCAAGGACTAGCTTGTACCTATGCTTGTCGTTCTTTTTTTTAATGTATGTAGTCATAATTTCTGAGCTTCATTCTTTCAATATTTTTATATTATTTCGTTAATTTCTGGCGTTTTTAATTTTAAAATTGTTCTTCATCTTTCCTTTGTTTTTCATGTAATTATTATATAATGCTTCAGTTTTCTGTTTTCTATTCATCATTTGTTTCCAGTTATTATTTTACTTTATTTTTGTTTGTATAGCAACATGCTCCGGTGTATATGAGAATCCCTTTTTCCTGGATATTCCTCGCCTATTTACTTATCATTTTCGACCGGCTGCAAGTTCTGTATGCGTTACGTGGCTACGAAGCATTAAATTGGAAAGGATATTTATGTGTGTTTTTCGAACATGGCTCTCTAATTCACCAAATTAAATATGATGTTAGTTTTCTATAAGATATTGAAACCTGTAAAATTAACATGTACATAAAGACGAATCTTTCATCTAATAATAAAATAAATAACTTATATCAAGTTTATCACTTTATAATAGATTAAGAGAATGTAATACTCTAATAGACAAATATAGATCCTAAACCTCGTAACTTGTGATTTAACAGAATTCTCTTATGCTTCTTAACTACACTTCGTGATATTGACTGCGCCAACTTTGAATCCAAATTGAGAACCTCATCTTAATATTTAAGCTGACGGTATTTCATCGGAGCTAAATAACATTGATCTAACACAGACTCCATCCTTCAAAGTGCTTTCGAGCCAGTATATCTACAATATTATGGTTGCTATTTACGGAAGTATATTATTTCTGATTAGGAAGTGATATGAATTTAATGAAAAAAACAATAGATGAAAAAAAAAGAAAGCTGAAAATTAAATTTGTCAAAGATGTAATTGTCAGTTTTTTTCCATGTCTCTGATGTTAACAGAAGTGGCGGCAACCATGAACATAATTTTTTTCCACTAAGTAAACACTTTGCTCTGAAATCAAACGTCGAAGAGGTTGGTCGTAACCATGCATCCGATACGACTTTTAGCCCAGTCAAACTTCTTATCTAGAGCCAAAAAGACTGCGCTAGTTGTTGGATATTTGAAAGTTGAAAATTTTTTTCTTGCGTCAAAATAACATTTTTGACTTGTTGATCCTATGTACAATCCATGTCTGGCAAGACTTCCGAATGTGAAAAAAGAAAGTTATGAAATAATCGTACATAAGAAGTGTAATTTTAGCGCATAAATATACCAGTAAAGGTCTGTATGATCCCAGCTAGCGCATATTTAAATCCTTGTTTTCAGGCCAAACTGCATGCATATGTATATGCGAGTTACATTTATTTAGGGTCGTGACAGTATAAATCTCTGAAGCGAGAAATGCCCCCACCTAGACCCACCTACAATTTGTACCGTGACCATAGGGTATTTTCCGACACACCATGTTCTCCTTAGTTGGTTTGAATAATTATGCAACAAAGCTATATCAAGACTAAAATTATGCACCCTATTCCTATCAATTTTACCAACAAAGAAAATTAGATATGAATGGCGTAATAGAAGACTTTGAACAAAGCGATTTTCTTTGATAGAATTAGAGATCGCTATTACTCTGCATAAGCAAAAACAAATTGGAAGATTGATACTATTAGTTTACTTGTAGCCCATATCGTTAGTCTAGCCAAAAATTAAATTATTTCAAATCCCGCTAATGTAAACAAAAATCGTTGACCAAAACAGATTTCTTTGGATTAAAACCTGCAATAGAATACCATGGTTTTGGTAGTAAAAAAATTTTCCAAAAGTTAAAGAGAAGCAATAATATTACCATTTGTTTTTCAGCAATGTCTTCTGAAGAGTTCCATTTAGATGAGAGAATGAATCAACCGGTTGATTGTTCAAGTCAAACATCAAAAATAAAAGAGAAAAAAAAGCACAATGACAAGGGAAAAGTCCTAGTCCATCGTTTTAAAAATGCCTTGGAAAAAAAAGCAAAACAAATCTCAAAACCAAATCCAGTGAGTATTACTAAATCAGTTAATGTAAATCATAGGCATCAATGGAAAATTAAATTACTAATGTCCATATTTAAAGAGCAAAAAGAGACCTGCGGAAGCTGTCGAAGAAGCTTCGGAAAAAGTCATTAAACGACGAAGATGGACCAATAACGTAACATTACAATTTAGAGATGACAGATTTATAGTCTTGATTTTGACAGATGCTCTTCAGAAGGTGATGACGGAAGAGATTTTTGTCAATAACTGCCAAAAGTCTCAGATGACGAGAGATGGAGTTCGCTATGGAAAGATATCAAGACGCGTTTGGTTCCTGAAGTATCGGACTCCGGAAGAGGCAAGTCATATGATAGGGAGGGAAATCACATTTACCGAAGAAATCGGTATCAAAAATCCACTCTCATTAAAATTCATCTCCTACCATCAATATGATTCAAGAATTTTCCATACCATGCGTGTGGGTCCTTACGATGACCCAGAGATCCAGAGTCTTTTGGAGGCGAAATTTCCCGGCGAGAAGTATTGGATGGGAGGAAAGAAGATAAATGAGTTTCTCTCCGAGCAGAGACTCCTAATATTTGAAAATCCCCACATTATGGCATCCTTCGAACTTGGTGCTCAATCCAGTTATTTGATCCGATTTAAAAGGCTGAAGGCAAAAAGAAATTGCATATTTTGTTCCCAAAGTCATGTACACGGATCAATCGACTGTCAACTGATTATGTCATCCGAGTCGTCAGATAATTTAAAAAACCGTCTTCCACATAGACCGTGAATGAAATTTGTCTTTTAAAGCATTATTATTTTCTTTCATCATCTATTTAGAATGATATGACATAAGACATCATAACCACTCTTTCCAAAATCCTGTAATCAATCTTTGCAATATTTCATAAATCGTCAATGAACTAATCTTACTTCATTGGTGGTTATGATGTGTACTTAGCTGTATTATAATCTCTATCAAAAATATTTCCATTTTAGTGCAAATACAGTAGACATCTTTATCGGAATAAACAAAATAAAATTGAATAAATTGCTTTTCCTATTTCTGATGATAAGCCTAAGTTTTGAATTCCCTTTCAATCTGACAAAGTCCTGTGGTATCTCAGTGAATCTTAAATCAATTGAAAAACAACAATGAATGAGTGAGGCTCCAGAAGAAGTGAAAAGGCTCTAGTTAATCCTAGGTCGTGTTGGCTTGGTTAATGTCAAAGCTACTGGTTGTAACGTTTTGTCTCGCTTGGTAAATTACATATTCCCCTCTAGCTTTACTGACTCATTTCCTTGAGCTATCTGCAATAAAATGAATGATATGTCCAGTTGGGGCGAAATTAGATTCAATGTTGTATTTCGTCACAGAGGGACCGACGTGTTTGGAATCTTTTGAGGTTCGCAGAATATCAGCCATTCTAGTGAGACTTTTATTTCTCTTCTCAGTGCTGTTTTCTTTAGTGGTTATCTATCATCTAATATTAGTATGCGTAATACCTGTCTTAGCCCAATTTTTTCGAGTAGTAGAAGGATTGGGGGAATTCTGGCATCCTGGTGTAGGATTTGCAGTGGGATAGTTTTGTACACTGAAAGTATTGTTCTCAGACCTAATTTGATGGTTTTATAGAGAAGCGCGATATAAGAACCCCAAAGGTGTTTCAGTTCTATGCATTTCTTGTAAAGATAGGGCATTCTAATCACGTGATATATACTGTATATAAATAACTTGATTAGCTTCCAAACAAATCTTCATGCTTTATATCACAACAGGTTATGGCCCTATAACTTCCGCTGTAAATACTGCATCCGTTATTAATTGTACGTCATCAATTCTATGCTTCCCTCTTCGCATTAATTCCTAGTAATTAATACAGCAACTCTCGCATACAAACATGTCGGGAACATCTACAAATTCCTCTAATAAGGCAAACCAACAAAACAAAACTAACACTGATAATTGTAGCACCAGCTGTGACGAAGATATTAGTATATCCGGTATCATGTTTGCGACTGCCGATGACCTATCAGATTCCATAGAAGAGTCTAGTAAAAACACTAATGTATGGACGTTTGCGAAACGTCTTAAAAATATAGAAAACGTGTCGCCAATTCCGTTACTTAAAGATTCTAATTGGTTCCACTAGTATCAATCAATTAAGACGTTGATTTTTCTCACTAAAACATCTGCCGCATTTCTAACTAACCCACCTCAAAAAAATGCTACATGTTTATGGACTGGGTGGTGGACCTCCAAACTCCAAGAAAAAGCACCTAACATTTATCTTGCTCCTAGTAGTTCACCTCGAACGGCTGTAACTGAAATTGTTTGTATATGCCAAGCAAAGTCCTACTCAATAATTCTTCGTATTACTGCTAATTTCTGGACTTTTGAACCTCGTAAAAATATTCAATTACAATCCTTCATGAAAGAGTACAACAAAAGATATCAAGATCTCAAAGAACACACTGAGATTACTCCTGAAATCAAAGTTCAACTGAAAAATCTTCTGCTGTATCATGTTTCAAAAATACAACCTGGACTTGTAAATATTTGTCGCAATCTATCTTATGATGAAACATTCTTTCAATGCCTCCAATGGACTTGCTGTAAAACCTCAAGACTTACAGTTTATAATCAATCTTATATTTTATGTAACTTCTGCCAAAAGCTTGGGCATACAGAAAGAGTATGTCGCAAAAAGATAAAAATAAATCATACTCCAAAAGCTCAACAGTTGAAGCCCTTATCATTGAAATCAAATCGTAATCAAACTTATCAATTAGATACTGCTGCAGATTGTCATGTCTCAGGTAACAACAAAGATTTTTCCAACTTTCTAGCCTCTTCATAACTTATTGGTACAACATTTCTCCTTAGAACAAGACATGACAGTATCCCCCAGCCATCAAGCTTTATCCCCGAAGATGGCTGTAGAAATGACAAATGATTTGATTACTTATCTGATTAGGTCTAAGCGAGACTCCCACTATGTATTATTAAGTCATCTGAGATAAGCTGCTGCAGCTGACGCCTTCGCTGACCACTTTCTGACGTGGGCAAGAAATGAAAGTTTTCTATCCAGCCAAACGCCTAACCATCCTGTTTTTAGAATGGGGATAATAAATAAAATTCATGACGGATAGAAGAATAATCTTTAGGTTTAGAAGCTTAGTTAAATATTGTAGCTCGATTTTCGTCTGTATCAAATGAGAAAGCATTCTATTTGCCATATGCTACGTTAATTTCTAGGTCTTTTTGAAGTTTTCCAGCATATTGTATTAGTGTCTTTCAGGTTCTGAGATGCGCATTGTCCTTTGCATAACTAAATATATACTTCAGATTGCTTAGCTTTAGTAGAGACTGTCGAAATTAGACAGCAGGATACTGGCCTTATTACAACCTCAAGTTCGCTTATTAAACGCTAAGCCATATCAAGACTAGGGTCGATGATGTAAATGTATATTAACTGGGAACTTCCCCTATTTAATCTTTGATATAGTTAACACAATTAGTAATATAATATGCTTCCAGAAAGTAAAGTTTTAAAAGGTTTTTGCCACGGTTGCATAATTACATAATTGTTGATACCAGAAGCAAATCTCTAAGCAAATTAAGGAAGTCACATACGCTCTATTCGCGACATTCACATCAGGCTTTAATCAAAATATATATATATATATATATAAAAATAAAATAAAAATAAACTTTTTAAAAAAAATGTATTCATCATATGATAATAAAAAGCTAGATTGCGTTACCCTATCAAAATCTAACTGGAGAAAATTCTTTACGGACTTCAAATTGTTATTAGAATCTAAAGGACAATTCAATGTGCGCCAATATAATAAGCAAGAATATTGCTCTACTAAAAAACTTCAATCTCGTGTACCAACCAACATAGAAGTACTAACTGCCCACATAGCTGCTTTGCGAGTAAATGAGGATAATAAATCTAATCAAGCGGAAGAAATATCTCGTACATTCAATTACGATAGACCTATACAGTAGGACAAGGATACAGCAGCTGTAATCTTTCTCATCCGCCAAAATTGTTCCAACGATATTGACACTATAGAAGATTATGCCTCACCCAAAGAAATTTGGGATGCTCTAAATAGTAAGTGTTCAAAGATATGTAAGACTTGAAGAGGTATTGTTGCATTCAGCTAACTAAAATTCTAAGGTAAAGAGGAAATTACTTTAACTATGGAAGAAATGGTCTTATACTTGATCAATGATCGTCTTCCTAACCGTCTGGCCGAGATTACATGAATGTTAGAAAAGGACCGTAATATAATAAATAATAATCACGTGATAACTAGGACTTCCGGATCCTTAGGCTACGTCTGGTATTAACTGCTTTATGATCAGGTTGTGTTGAGGGCCTGACAAGATAAAACCAGGTGATTTGCGACAGCTGGAAAGAGAAATCACTTCTTTTGATAGGACTAAGCAAGCACCTGGTAAGTCTCCAGAGGAGTGTTTTGCGCTCTTAAAAGTGCTCCGTCGACGCTACCTGCAAGCTAAGCCAGAAAAGAGAAGCTCATTGAAAGATGATGATCTTTTCGGCTATCTTCTTGATGGGCTAAAAGAAAATGAATGGCGTCAAACGATCAACACTTTAGATGCACAACCAAACTTAGAAATGGAGGAAAGGCTTGACTCTCTTCAAAGACTTTGGGATATCACACCATCTCACAAAGGTATAGACAACGAGGAAGCTTTTTTAGCTAAAGGTAGGTGGCCAAAATCGCAACTTAGAACGTAGCGTTTACAATCACATTCACCGAAACGTCAAGGAGATTTTCGGAGTGCAAATCTGAATAATTACTTACCAAAAGCTCGTACCCGTGGATTTCGATGCTATACCTGCAAATCTGAAGATCATCGTGTAGATTCTTGCCCCTACCAAGAGGGAGCATGTGCATGGGCCCTCAATCAACGATTGAAAGACGAAAAATAAGAACGAAGAGGCCTGAATAGGCTCAAATCATCGGGTCCCAGTAAATACTTGGACCGTCCTTCTTCAAAAGATAGGCATGTTCACTTTAAATCTCATAGTGATAAAAAAGGAAAAGCATATGTTGCACATACTGTAGACAGCGAAGAGTACAATTCTGAGACTAGTACTGAGCATCAAGATGGCGAAATCATTGAAGATAGTTTAATGGCTTTCGAATAAAAAACATCACTTGGTGAGCGAACGTCCCATTCACTATCATCAGTTTAGCAAGCAGACATCGCAGCATCATCTCACATGACTGATGATCCTAAGAACTTTAGAAGCCCTCTCCGCCCAACGAGTCGTACTATCAAAGTCGGGGGTGGTAAGCTGTTTTGTCGCGAAATGGATGATGCTTCTATTGTTTCAAAGGAGGGTGTGGCACTTCTTAAAGATTGTCTTTTTGTACCAGGACTTGGTGCAAACCTTATATCTGTTAGAAAAGCTAGCGCACATGCCGGATTAAAAGGGCATTTTGATGATCAAAAATTGTTTTTAACAAAGAATAATAATACTGTACTTATAGAATCAAATGACAATGATGTTTATTCTGTTGATTCTGTATTTCCTGTTACTCAAAATGAAACTGCATTTAATTCTCAAAAATCTCAAGATGCAAATCTAAATTCCCGAAATACCAAAGTATCAGAAGATATTCAGATGGCATCAGACGATTTTAAAGTTAGTACTAATAATAAAGATCACCAAAATCCTATTTGGTCAAGAAAGGAACTACTGCATAAAAATCGTATCAATAATTTCAAATTAATGCACCAAAAATTCGGTCATGTTAGCCCTGTAGCACTAACAAAGATACATTTTGATACAAATCTCACAAAACAGATCATGATACCACAAATGCTACCAAAATGCGAGGTATAAATATTAAGAACGGATTTTCCAAAAAACTCTCACCACATCAAGATAAACGACTTGCAGCCCTCAGTGTAGATGTTGCAGGTCCATTTCCCATCTCTATTCGAGGACATTCTTATTTTGCTGAAGTTGTTGATAACTGGAGCCGAAAAGTCTGGATTATACTTCTTTCCAAAAAATCCGAACTGGCTTTAAAGTTGAACGAACTTTCAATAATGCTCGAAAGACAGTCAAATGAAAAAATACTTGCTTGCAGAAGTGATGGTGCGCCGGAAATTTTAAAGCAACTCGGAGAATGGAGAAAAGAAAGAGGAATTGTAATTTAGACAACGGCTCCATATAGTTCGAATCAAAATGGAATTGTAGAAAGAGTCATCCAGAGTAGTGAAAATGAGGCACGTGCACTTCTTGAAGATTCAAAAATGCCAGTTGAATTTTGGGATTATGCGGTTGAATCTGGTGCATATATCCGTAATAGGCTTCAACGTGGGCCATGGCTTGAAAAAGAGGTTGAGGGTGAAACTGTCCATCAGCAAATCAGTCCCGAGGGCGCTTGGACTGGTGTTTACAAACAAGATATCGATCACCTAAGAGTATGGGGGAGCCAAGCTATATCTTATGTCGATATCAAATCTATGCCAACACATGCCAGAAAAGATAAGCTTGTTCCAAGGGGAAGAAATAAGATTTTTGTTGGAGATGTCAATGAGACCACGATACAATGGAAGATATGGGCTCCAGATTTGAGAAGAGTCATTGTTGTCAAACGGGCTGTGTTTTTTGAGGATAAATCGGGAGGTGACCTCAACTTAAATTTGAATCTTAAACTGTCTAGTGGTAGAATTATTTCAGAAAATGGTACTCCAAACGTAATGCCGATTCGGAACCCAAGAGGCAGGCCCTCTTCTAATTCAGCTAACCCAAGACAAGTTAAGAAAGACACGACTGGAGTAGAGCACCTTGTTTCGGCATCCCAGAACAATGGTGATATGGGACAATACGATCCTATCATTACAGACCCCGTTCCAGTCATTGAGAGCGATTCAAATGCGAACCAAAATAAACTCACCCTCGACAAGTCAGTCATATGTCCCGAAATCGATCATAATATGAAACAGAGTATAGCTACAACAGAAAAGAAACCACTGGTAGTTCCATCAAAGCCAGCTCACATGAATTTACAATACCCACTTATAGACGTAAAAGCCAACAAAAGTGTTCAGATTAACATAAAAGCTGTGCCAGATCTCATAAATACAGATAATAATATAATTACTAGCCTCATTGATCCCCCATTATTGAAAATATCATCTCCTCACTTTACAGAATCATATAATGGCTCACATGACGTTATAGAATACAGTAAAACTCCAAATTCTTCAAGGTCTATAACGCCGACAAATAATTTAAAAAATACAATCAGACCTATAGAATCAGTTAATTCAAAAATGAACAGTCAGATTGTAGTCGATGCTGATAATAAAACACCTTCTCAAATCGAGATAAAGAAGTTAACAGAAAATAGTGATAAAAATTTACCCTCTAATAACAAATAAACATTAATAATTACTCAAAATACTATTCCCCATTCAAAATTAACTAAAAATATCAAGAAGTCTTCAAATTCTACCAAAAAATTATCACAGACCCTCACCGGGAGAGTCACGAGAAGTATGTCCAAGGCTGAAAAGCAATCACATAATAACTTCAAGCCATCAATAATTACAAAATTACAATACCTTGAAGACACTAATTCTACTTTTCTTAAAATCGAAAACCTAGTGCGAAATCAGTCCGAGTCTATTATTTCTTCTAAATTACAAGCACATGAGCGGAAAAGACTAAGCGATGATGAACACGAGGATAACGCGCGACAACATAAAATCCTTCGAGCAATGTTGGCTATACTAGAAAAATTAGATGATGGAGATGAATCGGACGAGAACACTGCTTTCTTTGCTGAAGAGCTTATGGCTACAGCTTTCCATAGCGTAGATGCCACTATAAGTTATGATATTCCGCTCCCTCAATCTTATGAACAAGCTATCTCTAACCCAGAATGCGGTGATTTATGGCGAAATGCTATTGACTAGGAACTTCTATCGCTTACAAGCATTGGAACGTGGAGAGAAGAGATAGCTTCACCCATGACAAGTAGAGTTGGAATAAAATGGGTATTCACAATTAAATACAATGCTGATGGTACAATAGAGCGCTTCAAGGCAAGATTAGTTGCTAAAGGATTCACGCAAAAGTATGGTGTTGACTATTCAGAAACCTTCGCGCCCACAGTTTGAATGGCGACAATGTGGGCATTTCTTTCCATTGTTGCTACTGAGAATTTAGAATGCTGGCAGTTTGATGTTAAAAATGCATTCACCGAATCTACAATGAAAGAACTTATATACCTTAAGCCAGCAAAAGGAGTTCATGTTACCAAAGGAAAATCACTTCGTGTTTTACGGTCTCTCTATGGCCTGAATCAATCTGCCCGTGATTGGAATATCCTACTCCGATCAGAATTGTTAAAATGGGGGTTTACTCATAGTTTAGCTGACCCTTGTCTATTTACACATAAAACAAGAAAAATTAATGCACTTGTCTATGTAGATGATATAGCAGTTGCAGGTCAAAGAATCTTTGATTTAGAATACTTTAGTCGGTCAATGTCAAAAAGGCATAATGCCAAGAACTTGGGGGAGATTACTAAAATTCTTGGTATGCGAATCACTCGTGATAAAAAGAACCTAACACTTTACATTGATCAAGAACAATATCTTGAGAAAGTCCTGAGAAAATTTGGGTTTCCTAAACCTACTCACAAGGCTCAAAGGATTCCAATTGATGGTTATGATTGTCTTAGACAAGCTGAAGAAAATGATATTCGAGTTGATCCAAAGGAATATGCCACAATAATCGGCAGCATTATGTTTGCAATGGTTTATACACGGCCCGATATAGCCTTTGCCTTTGGAAGGCTAAGTCAATTCATGAAGGACCCAGCAACACATCATATGTCCGCGTTAAAGAAATTACTAAGGTAATTGAGATCATCAGTCAGCTACAGACTGAGATTTGGACCTAGTGAAGACCCATCACTTGTTGTTTAACTTGAAAGCTGGTGTTTTACAACCAAATGTATGTTGTAATTCCGAAACCATGAGGTTTCATCTCATTATGTAGTTGCCTGAAACTCTGTA
>QVIK01001018.1:0-14557 GCA_003957845.1 Oidium heveae | reverse complement strand
AGACAGTCGTCGTTGTAACATTATCTTTCAATGAGATTTTTCCTGATTAGCATATGTAGAGTCGGCCATATAGTCTTCAAAGAGTGTAATGGATTCATGGAAGGGTGTTTTCTTTTGGTAAAGGATTTCTACTGCTCGCGTTGCTTTTTCTTCGAGTCCTGGGTCCTGACATCGCTGTTTTAGCGCGTCTAAAAATTCTTGCGGTGATGTGATTTCTGCAGGTACCAAAGGATCTTCCAGGCATCTGAATGACGAGCGCATTTTTAACAATGCCCCAGGACCAAGACACTGGTAGGCAAAACGGACTTTTGACATCTCAGAAAGAAATTGTTCCTTACATCCCTCAAATTGATTGACTAGCTGGGAGCAAAAGGGGCGAAGATTTTCAGGTCATCCATCATAAGGCGTCAGCTGTGGGACTGAGACATGGAGACTAGGTTGTGGGTTTGTGGAGGGTGGAGGGTTTGAAGAAGATGCAAGAGGTGTCTGGTCAAGCTTATTCGATGTACTTGAGGCGAAGAGTCTACTAACAAGTTTAGGATTAATTTTTATCGCCTCGGATAATATCTCAGGCGTGTGGGTTATATAAGGTAAACTCCATAGATTGGTAGGTAACATTACTAGAGTAGAGGTGTTGTAGGGATTCTGATCCGAGGGTTGACACAAATCAATATCATGGTCTTCGTTATGGTTACTCATTTCGAATCGTGGTAAACTGTAAAAAGAGTTCGAGTCTGAGAGAGTATTTGAAGAATCAGGTACTCTAAAGCTCATATAATAGACGCTTAGTAATGTCAGGTAACGGAAGCTGACGAAGACGATAGGTGTATTTGGGAGCTGAAGATATAAAGGTTCTAGAGGTATTATGGTTCTACAAGTACTAATGTTCTGAAGGTACTAAGGTTCTGAAGTTACTAAGGTTATGAAGGTGCTAAGGTTATATGGTGGTTATGACAAAGAACTAAGCGTGGGAAATCTATCTACGGCGGCTATACTACAATTTATATAAAATATTAAGGTTTGAGATAGATGTTACGTAATAATTGAATTAATAATCATGAGTCATCAAGCGAAAACCTTACAATCTATTTATGTATTTTAAGGTCCTATGCCGAAGCCCAATATCTATCTAGATCTAGGACCGATGGAGACGGTTGATAATGGCCTGAAGTCTTAGGACTATGATGGGAGCTGGCACAGCAACATCATTGTCTCAGAATGTACATAAACACTCGTTCGTTGTAAATTAGAAAACAGATGTCATCTCACTTATTTATTAACAAAATTATCTGCGGTAGGGCTCAAGCTCAATAGCATACCCTACTCGTTCGCATCAATTTAGTTAAGTGCTGTCTACATGTTAAGATATGGAAAGGAAAGAAAAATAAAAATAAAAATCTTGAGTTGATTTATCACTTCTCGTGCTAACTCCACTTGGCCATCTCTTGCTTCCAGAGTAGTTAATAATTTCAGTTCTCGCATTCAGTAGAGGACCGGTTCTCCGACAGGTGTATGAAGCAACCTGTTTTCTGCGCAAATTCAGAAAACTTGCCAAGGCACTTAGGTCCAAAAAGTTGACTTATATAATTTCCCAAAGATAAGTCTTTTCTTAGCTTACGAACCTGGGTTGCCTGTTAATGACATCGAACGAAGTAAATGGGTGAGGTTTCCTGTGTTATGGGCTGTTGCCCTGTGTGTAAGGCTGGGCTTTTCTAAAAGCTCCAGCCTTGTGTGTTGATCACAGTCACGTGATATTATGAACTTCGAGTTGCCACAGATCACTCGGCTAGCTACTCTATACAGGCTGGACAGAAGTAAGATAAGAGAGATTACTTAGCAGATCACTCAGGATCACTCGTTACTTTTCTAAGGTTATTTAATGTAGTTTACTTCCCAGTTATTAGAATCTCCATAGATAAATATTAACTTCATTTGAGCATATCTTACGCGCACTGACCGTAATTATTTAGCCGTTAACATCCTGTCCGCATTCACATTCTAAGTTAACATCTAAATTTTTAAAACCGCGGTGGTATTCCGCGAAGTCTCCGTGACCCGTTCGTGTTGCGATAAGTTTCCGTAGTCAATTTCGGAGGAGCGCCAAATCTGGGGGTTTCTTTCGACACATTTGTAGGTCTAAATCACGGAGCCGTGTTGGACGGGCTTTTGACCACCACTTGACCACCAACTCCTGGCGGTATTGGTACGTTGGATGACGTAAATATGTGAATATGCCTCAACTCCTCTTGATTTCTCCCCTAAGCTAGCACAATAGGCTGGAGCGGGAAGGGGTCCCGCAACTTCGGCTGGAGGAAGCTGATTAAAAGTACGTTAGAGCCGAGACATTTGGGTTTCTGGTCGCTTAGAAAGCTTGTGTCTAATCTTATATTTTAAGGTACCTATATTAGAACAAATACTCGCCCGGCTTCTAAAGGGGTGACGGTCGTCAAGTGGGTTAATCGGAGCAGCAGAACGAAGACGGATACATGCTAAAATAATGCGGGCCGGAGGGATTCCACTCCCGCGGTGTAGTACAGCATTTGGCGTCGTCCTCCAGACAGGAAGTGCAGCTCTCAGTGCAATATGAATCGTCCTATCAATCAGCTCACAGTGACGTGTCGTTGGAGGAGTTACGACACCGCGAGTTGTCAAACGGCTCAGACCAGGCCACCATAGCTCCGCGCTATATGATGCGACTGTGACTACACATAAGTCAACTGCTCTTACTAAGGGGTCTGGTGCCGCTCCTCGATTCACAGGGTTTAATCTTCTCATATGATGGGCCACGCTAAGAGCCTTAGAGCACTATGTTTCTACGTGCTGTTTGAATGTTAAATTAGAATTCAGATGAATTCCTAGCCAACGTATATGGTTTTTAGGTTCTATTCTATTATCACCGATTTGGATACTAACTGGCTCCTCCCTCCAAAGCCTATTGAATTGGATAGCTCCTGTTTTACGTGGATCAAATTTGACGGCATTAGAATTTGCTCAATTCAGCGAGCTGTCTACCTCTCGTTGCGCTGCTGCCACCGAATGTGTAATCGTGCGTCCAATGCCCAAAATGCCAATATCATCAGCGTAGCTAAATCTTACTCTTGGGTTTTCACTGCACATTGATTCTGCCATATATAAAAGGAATAGAATAGGAGATAATAAAGAACCTTGTGGAACCCCAGATGCTAAAAATTTTGGATTTGTTACTCCACCTTTATATCTAACCTGTATCTTCCGATGAATGAGAATAGAGCGTATCAACTGGAGAATACTGTCGAGCCAGCCCTGTGCCTGTAACTTCAATACAAGCCTTTTATGTAATACTAAATCAAAAACTCCCTGCACATCTAGTGTCACTGGAGTTGAAGACCAACCCTGACAGCGAGCTTCCTCGACATCATGTACAACGCATGAGACCAGGTCAGTTGCAGATCGTTTTGGGAATGCCACAAATTGCAGTTGTCCCACTATATCTGAGGATACTGCGAGATATGACATCCTTTTCGCAATCACTCTTTCAAGCCCCTTACCGAGACAGGATAGAAGAGAAATAGGTCTCCAGCCTTCTGCTTTAGATAGATCCCGTTTTTTCTTAGGAAGATATAATACTTCCGCTAGCTTAAAAGAGGATGGAAAGTGGCCAAGTCGGAGACAGGCTTGAAAAAGGGAAGTTACAAATGATCCTATGCTGTCCCAGCAAGCAGAAACAAGTTCTGTAGAAATTCCATCCGCCCCCGGACTTGTGTTGCTGCTACCAAAAGTGCATAATCGAAACTCTATTTCTGTTAGCTCCTCTTTCAAAGGAATACGTGCCTCACCAGGTATTGTACAGGTGAAAATGTCATCAGAAGCCTGAAAACAAGCTGGGAGACTATCCCGTAAAATTCCAGCACGCTCGATCTGGTCACATATAATTCTCTCTTCATGAATGAGAGGTTGAGGTATCTTTGAGGCTCTGGGAAAGGCCTACTGCATAATTTTGAAGATATCATATGATGAACTCATGCCTTCCACTTGTTTTTTCCAGTACTCTCTCTTTACTGAGGCTACTACAGAGCGGTATAATTTTGCCAGAGTTTTTCGCTCAGTTTCACTCGGCTAGCTACTCGATATAGGCTGGGAAAGTAAGAAGGTGAGAGAGATTACTTAGCAGATCCCTTAGGATCACTCGTTAGATTCCCAAAGTTATTTAATGTAGTTTATTTCCCAGTTATTAGAATCTACATAGATAAATATTAAGCATATTTGAGCATTGTTTACGTGCACAGTCCGTAATCCTTTAGCCGTTAACAAATTGTTCCGATTTGAATAAGTCGGGCTGGGGCTGCTCGGAGCTCTTGTACTTGGGAGTTCTTTATATCCTCAAAAGTCTCTTTCAGTCACTAGTATTGAGAATTAGCACTTCTCTCTCGATGGCATAGTTGCTAGAAAAGAAAAATTTTCATTATCTTGATTTCATTGAAGTTATGTTAAAAAGCTGATGCACATATTTTAGCAACTACAATCTGGCTAAATGTTCGTCAACTCGCTTAAGGGTGAGATATCAGCAAATTGAGAGATAAAGCTTAATATACTTCTACATTTTTTATCTGTACAAATCTTTTAACAAATTGTGTAAGCTAATTTTTCTAGGACAAAGTGTTAAAATATATTGTGAAATTATTAGGAGATTTTGAAATAGGCCTGCTTCAGTTTATCGATAAAATAATTCGTTTTTTAGGTTCGTCATTTTTGGAGCTCATATACATGTATTTATGGGTTTCATCATTTAATGATCATTAATTCATAGAAAATTCCAATTTAATCCCTCGTTCTTTGAGACACGTCTAGAGTCGAGACTCATTTTACATTCAACCTTTTAGTTTGACCTTCACCTAACCGATACCTTTTTTTTGAAAAATGTCGTTCATCGGCCCCGTCTTTAAAGAAATTCATGAATGAGTTATTTATCATCATTTTTCTTAATAGAAAAAACTTAATAAGTTATGAATAAATAAAGTTTGTTTATAAATTGATCACTGAAGATTTTTTACCATCCTATTCGTCGCGTCATTCTAGTTGATGAATTATCATATTGTAGAGAAGTTTCTATCAAACATGCTCTTATGGCTGTTTATTAGCTTCCATTTTTTTTCGTATCCTTTAATTGTGCTTGCTCAGGTCTCCAGGTTGCTGTAAGTCGTGCTCTGTTAGAAAAGTTATTTCGAGAATAGAAAATAGTTACCTGCAAACTCATGTCTAACAAATGCTAGTGGATCATTGAATCCATCTGCACCCATCTGACTTAAGCCTGGACTAAAGCTTGTAATCGGCAAGACAGCTACATCCCCAACCTTCTTCGCTGACTTCATTCCAGTGAAATCCTTCCATGTAATATTACCTGTACTTGTAGTCATATTAAAGTAGCGTTCGTCATTAAAAAAACTGAATATAACATCAGTCCAAATAACTGAGCCTGTAAACTTGTGAATATTTTGTAAATCAAAATTTGATAAGGAGCCGTTCTTCACACTCTCAAGTGTGTTTTCGGTGATTCTAGCGATAACTTCACGGAGCACTGGATGTCCTGGTTTAGATTGAATAGTCCATTGACAGAAAAGGAGTCGATTGAAATACTTAGAAATCCAGTCATCTCTATCCGGATCAGAACCAACACCTATGATGAGTCCAATTGCTTCTCTTGGAACAGATTCGGGCAACCATTCAATAGCACTCTTGACTACGTGTGTATCTATATCAGTATATATACCACCTCGAGCAAAAAGAATCAAATAACGAAAAAAATCAGCTTTGAGAATTGCTAAAGGCAAAGAGTTGTATGCATCAAGTATTTCTGGTATGCTCGCATATAGATGACGTAATAGATGCAAGGCGACTTGGTCTGTAATTACTTCATGGATGAAAGAAGGGTGCAACTCTGTCCAAGATGCTTCAGCAGGCCGGTAGCTCTCTTTAAATTCTCCTGAAGCAGGTGTAAATTTCCATGTCTGCCAGATATACGCGGGAAATCTTATCTCTAAATCATATGGGTATTGGTAGGTAAGCTTCTCGCGTAAAGAAGCATGAGATAAGTCTGCTAAAGGTTTCTGAGAGCTCTTTTCACTGACAAAGACATGACCGTCTGTTGGAGGTGTATCTGTGGAAGAGGTATGTAACTTATCGACAGAGAAAGTCGATAATGGCTTGTAAGAGTGAGTGATGAAGTAGACAGTAATAGTGAAGATCGTAGCTATAATGAGCGCCCGACGTAGTGTTAACATTGCTGATAAAAGATGCCACGAGATTTACTTGTTCGACCGGTGGGCCGAACAAGCCTTGCAAGAATACAAGGAGGTAATAAGTATAGATATACAAATATGTAAATGTAAAGCTTTAGGGAGGCAGTATAGCGACTTTGAAGGGCGAAATATTGACTATTAGCACGAACATTTCTAATAGTAATCGAGGTCAGTATATGTAATTCATAATTGATTGAAAACCAACGTACGCTGAAGTGTAAATCAGATTCCAAACTAAAATTACCTAAAAAATATCTGGCCTACGACAAAAATAGATTATGTGCACAGGATGTATTCGTATGTGGTCAACCTTTCTCTAACCCGCTAAATATCCCAACATCAATTGAATATAATAATGGCGATATGCACACACAAATGTTATTGCTAGCAAACATGCTTCCCTCTAACACCCAGGTTCGATTAGACTTCGATGTCTTATATTTCAGGGCCGAAAGAAAAAAATATAGGTCTAGAGAAGGCTAACGACGTCACTTTTAGACTACACGTTGGAAAAGATGTGACCGGAACTTGATGGAAGAATTAAGCTACTGGATTGCGATAACAGGAGTATCCACTCCTAAATAAGCATTTGGACTTAATTAAGATAATTAATAGTTTGCAAAATTAATAAATCAATTATTTTCCAGTATATAAAATTATCATACTCATATCCAATACGGATTGTGAAAATGACCTGGATACAGTCAATGAGATCTTGGGGCCATTTGTCCTTTATCGTTCTGACGCTGATGTAGACTTTCTCAAAATCCTTCAATCCAAAATTCAAAAGCTATATTCGTAGATCAATCAACCTGATATAGTGAAATATGTTGGGGATTCCTTAACATACTCTTTGGCATTGGAAGTTCAATCAAATCATATTTCACTACTTTAAATATTCCCGTATAGATGATATTTATTGATTCACGAGTTACATCGACTTATCAGAGTCAGTTCAAGACAGGAAGATGATTTCATAGTGACTTGAAAGTAAAAAGTATACGAGTTTAATTACGACATTGATAAAATTCTTGTTTGTTTAGGTACATCAAACTATACATCACCAACATCAACGACATCTTAAAGTCAGATTCAAAGTCCAAAGGCTTTCAAATATGATATAATTCAGGAAAGACAAGTACACCCAAATATTTCTTTCCACAAATTGGCATTAAACTTGTAACACCGCTGGAAATTTGTTAGGGCTCAAACCCTATATATCGGCCAAATGGGGAACACAGGTATAAACGATTTCAACGTGGCTCATCATTTGTTAAGCATACAAACCTCGATAGACTTGAAACGTCCGGGGTAATAGTATACCAGTTCTAAAAACGACAATTATAATCGAGTCGCACTGCAGAAAGGTAGAGAATAAGTACCTGCATCGATTTTGCTGTCCTAGTATAGATCTAGTAAGCTGGGTGATAGCATCACGCGTTGCACCTCAAGCAACAATTCGGATCAGGGCGATCTTAAACAAAGATCCCCGAAAAGCCACTGCTGCTTTGAAGAAAGTCTTCAGGCAAGAATAGAAACGTCTACAGAGCTGCCAGGCAGACTCTCAAATCTTAAGATGTCACATAGAACCAGTCAAATGGACTTGTGCTTGTGAGGCATTTCTTCTGAGTCAATTCTTAGTATGTAAGCATATTATAAGTTGTTATGAGAAAGCGCAGGATGTGATAAAATTTTTTCGGACGTTCGTCGTCAGAGACATAGCCCATTTTGAATTTAAAATCAGCTTGTTCTCTGCCCTCTATATAGGTCACCAGCAACTGTAGTGCTACAGGATAATGATAATGAGGCCTAGGCAAGCTCTGATGTCGGGGAACAATATTTTGAAGACATCAAGGAAGGCATAATGGAAACAGTAGACGAGATTGAGAACTCTGATAATGAAAGCCAAAAACTTGACATCGATACTATCATATCGTCACTAGATTCCGTCATAGAACTAGTTCATGGGCAGAAATAATTCAGTATTATTAAATTTGTCGAAAAATTCGCTGAAAGAAATGCTTAAGATAAATGAAGGAATGGCTGTCTTCTCAATGTTTTCTTGACGGGAGCGATGGCATCCTACCTCTCGAATAAAGCTAACAAATTCGCCAATTGCTTGATTGAGGTGACTCAAATCGACATCACCGTTGCTATATCTCTCCAGAGATTTTCTAAAAAAGACAGGTAATTGGTCAAGATCAAAAGTAAAATGTAAATCAAGCATCTTGGTTCGGTTTTAAAAGAATTTTAGTAACGTTGTAATAAGAAATCAGATCAAGATGATAAAAACTCACAGCGTGGCTCCAAATTTTGATTTCTCTCTTTTACTCTTAGTCTGAGCCTTACACGCTTCAGTTGCAAGATAAACGGGACATTTTTTAACGTCAGGGAAGGCATAGTCTTTTAACCCATAGTTTCATCTTCCTTCCACCGACGTACATAAAATCAGGTAATCACTTGACGGTAGCTCTAGTGTTGGCCTCAGCCATCCAGGACAGTAAGACTTGGCGTTATTTGTCCCAATTAGGAATATTATTTATAGTTAGACGTAGAATAATAAACAAACAAACAAACATACATACAGAACAATGAGTCAAACCTTACATCTGCCTGGCTAGAAGAGTGAAAAAAAACCATGAATTAAGGCAAGAATTAAGAAATCAAGGATATGCCTGAGATTGCTGAAGGTAAGAGAATCATCATAATACATCAATGCATTCAAAATGTATATATATGTATTCACGTTAACTCTTTATCTCCTGCCTATCTCTACTCTTCTCCGTTCATATTCTAATTTCTAAATAAGTGGCACGTGTGGTCCACCAAATTAGAAAGCGACTGGTGGGCAAGACAGTTCAAGCGGTTGTAGCGAAAGATGATGCCAATATCTTTGGCAAGGTAGGTACTACAGCAGCTGAATTTCAGAAAGTGATGTTAGGGAAGAGAATTATTGATGCAGGCCAGCAAGGAAAGTATTTCTGGTATATTCCCTCTGTCCCTAGACGTTCTCTTTATTATGATCCTCAATGACAACGAAATGTATATTCACTAACCCACCATTTAGGCTAGCAATGTCATCACCGCCTCATCCGCTCCTTCATCTTGGCATGTCAGGTTTGTATTCCTTCATATCTTCTGATAAAACTGCTGCTGCTTTGTTTCTTTTCCCCTCTTATGTATACGGAGTTGTCGATATTCACAATTGTTTTCAAGATAGGTTGGCTTCATATAAAAGGAGAGACCAAATTAAATTTCAAATCCAAGCCCACATCTAATAATGAAACTATCAATGAAGGAGAAAATCAGGAGGACTGGCCCCCTAAATATTGGAAATTCAAGTTTGAGACTTCCGACTCAGATATAGAAAATAAAAGGAACATTGATAACGGCTCTTCAATAGATGAAGTAGCCTTCACTGATCCCAGACGTTTTGGTCGAGTGCGGCTTTTAGACTGTGCTATGGAAGACATCAGGAAGGTATCTCCTCTAAAAGAAAATGGTCCAGACCCCATTATTGATAAAAAAATCCTAAGCCTCGACTGGCTGAAGAGTAGATTATGCACTAAACATGTTCCTATTAAGACTTTTTTGCTTGATCAAGCGAATATTAGCGGGATTGGAAATTGGGTCGGGTATGTAAACACAGTAATTCTTCTGGTGTTCTCACCTCTAAAATTCGAAGACATTAATTGCGTTCAAATACATGTAGTGACGAGATCCTTTACAATGCAAAAATTCATCCAGAACAATATAGTGACACCTTGTCAGCCCAACAAATGAAAGTTCTATATGACTGTATAATGTATGTTTGCGAAACAGCTGTTGGAGTCTTGGCAGATTCAGAAAAATTTCCGTCTAGTTGGCTCTTCAATCACAGATGGGGCAAAGCAAAGTTAACAAGAACGGCAAAAATGAAGGTAAAAGGAAATGAAGACGAAGAAAGGCAGACGGATACTGCTGTAACATGTCTTCCGAATGGCGCCAATATTGCATTCATCACTGTTGGAGGACGAACAAGCTGTATTGTTCCGAGCGTGCAGCAGAAAAATGTTCAAAATGAATCTAATAAGGAAGTAAATGAGAATAGAAGCGGTAAAAGAGAAACTCGAACAAAAATTAAAATAGAAGATAAATCTTCTGACAGTATTGAGAAGAAAGTGACTCTTTCTAGAAAAAGAAAAAAAAGTCTAGATGTACCACTTCCAATTGGGAATACAAGGAAATCCCCGAGATTACCCAAAAATAATTCAGTGATGGGATCTATCAGTACTTAACTACAGACAGAAATTTAGTTTTAGCCTACATACGACTTATTGGTCATAATAATAAATACAACTAATATTCTCAACATTCTTATTACATGCGAAAATGAAGAATTTATGGCCGATAATATCATCTTCGCAAAGTTGAATGTACTATGAAAGCTAGTCAAATGCGTTATACTTTTTTGTTCATTTACCACTGTGGAGTTTTGCTAAGATGAGCATTGCGTGAATACACCAATGGGATATTATTGACAAGTTTACAGGGGAAAATGCCAGTTTGAAGCTGTAAAAGTTTTGACAGTTAAAATAGCAGTAAATAACTGTGGGATAGAGGTAAGCTGTAAGTTATCTCGGACACGAATTTGGGCTTTGAACTTCTCTTTCCATCAAAGTTATATATTCAAACCAACCAAAGAGGTAAGAGGGATCTATGTATTAGACGAAACATCAAAGTTATTCATACGAGAAAGCAATGCGCTCTAACAGCTACGCTTGCCTTAATTTATATTGAAGATCGTCCTTTTAGTCATTAAGAAGTTTGTGGAAGTTTGTATCTAGATTCTAGAGAATTTGGTTGGTAGCTGGTTCTATTCTCTCTAGTTTACACTTTAGTGAAGCCACACTGATGGTTCCTGATTTATTCGGATCAACAATCGCTAATTGGAATTTCCAGAGCATTCTCGGAGGTAGAAGAGGGTTGTTATGGGACTATTCCAGTGAAGCAAATATAAATTTAATTAATTGCTGAATATTTCTGAGTTTTTTTATCTGTGCCTTTCTGAGTAACACTTCTTAAATTGTATTACTGTTATAACATTAAAGATCTTGATTTCAGAACCTGCTCCGCACCCAAAGCTGTTAAATCTTGCAAGGGCTCGAATTATTGAAGAATAAATTAATAAATAGACCCAAGAGAAAATGTTAAACTATGAATAACTTCTATTTTCCATGTTACAGGCCAAAAAAAAAAGTGTGTGTTTTTTTCCTCATTTTGAGGTTCCTAGTGCGCTTATTAGTAAATTTAGTAAATTTTGAGTTGTAGTTATCGAGGTCCCTTGGCTTCAACTATCACACGAATCTCACTGGATCTGCGATAGAAAGCTTAGAACTGAAATTGATAACTTTTCTTTAACTTCCCCTAAATAATAGGAATCTAATCTATATTTATAATACATGGGGTAACACATGTCTTGCTATTAAGTGTTCCTTCCCGATGACACCTGTGCAAGTTCACATGTTAGGATACTGTTTACTAATAAATATATCTACCATAGTAACCATTTGTTTACATAAATATGTGCATGGATATATTCTAATTATACTCGACTAGGATCTAGGTCGGATTCGTAGTGGGGCATTCCGAGCTTAGGATCCTCACTTTGATCAAACATTTTTTCCAAACACGAGAATGATCTTGCATATTATTTCTCCCTAGTTTTTTTTATATGAAGAAGCATTTCCAGTTTCTATATCTGCCTTTTAGTTGAGATATCTGGAAGCTTTATTCACCAATTTAAGGCGTAGAAAGAAATACACCTTAGAAGAATGTTGCATCTCCATCACACCACTGTAGAGTTATGCAAAGCAAACCCTGAAAATGCACTTGATTAAACAAATCATTATTAACATACTATAACTTTTAAATATATATATGTGGTATTACATGACGAAATAACGTGATTACAACTTAGTCTAGTTTACCTTAATAGTAAGAGGAAATTTAGACTATAGCTGAGCTCCCGAACAACTCATTCAGATATTGGCAATAGAGAGTCCATTTATATGCCTGTGTCATTCGTCACTTCGTTACTGGTAGGGAACTAGCCCCGTTGAAGATAATTGATGAGCATTTTCCTATCAATACCACATCTACTCTGTCGATAATATGTCAATATGAATGTACTGGCGAAGACGAAGAGGTACTTACTTCCCATCACCTGTTCGACAGGGAACAAATTACATACGGAGTACCGAGCTCGTTGAATTCTTGAAGCAGTGGAATTTTGTTCTTGTTGAATCTTCTGAAGATTTACAGATAATGCATTAAGGAACATAGCACCAAGAGAAGCCTTTTTTTTTTTTTTCCTTTCTTTCTGTACTACATGGCTCACGTGGAAAGAAGAGCTGGGGCATTTCTGAGTTAATCAGTAACTTCATCTTGGCTTTACAGTTACCTCTAATATCGAAGGCTGCCACTTATTATTATAGAGTTATCTTCACCGCTCTAATAATAATCCTGAAAGGTGTATACGATAAACTACTCCTATTCAGAGCTTCTTGGTAGTCATCGATTATACAGGGACAGATACAAGATTATTAGAAACCTCACCATAATACTAAAGTCCCTCTTTTACAACCTTTTATTGGTCATTACCATAGTTTTGCAATCCAGAAACTTGTAGCAGAAATCCAGCGAATTCCATAGAGCCCAGAGTTAAAATAAGAATTTCCTTGTGAATGTATTCTATGTCCTGCATATGGCCTCTCTTGCTTTCATGTAATATTCGAGTATTACAAGGTGAAGAATTATCTAAAAAAATTCGATATTCACATCCATTAGTGGCTCAAAAATGACAAAGAAACTAGCAGACGCAATCTATCCGAAGTTAAACTTGTTACTCGAAATAAAGAAAGGGAAGCCAAAGGTAAGCAGGAAGCCCCTTGAGATAGGAGTACAGACGGTTCTAGTATACCCTTATTATCCGTAGCATCTGCCGTTTCTTTCCCATCATTAGCTGTTGGTGTAAATACACACTAGGAGAAGAGATATGATAGTAATCGTAAAGAAAATGAAACATAGCAAACGAAAAAATGTGTCTCTCGATCAACGACAACTCTAAAAATTGTCAAAATAGACCAAATGGGTGATTCATCTGAATCAGGAACTGCACATAAACAGGCTTCTATGAAAATATTGTGAATAATGTCAGAAGGTGGCCATATTGACGAATTAGAAACCTTCAAAACGCTTGTTGACAACATTGAATAAGATGAAAATGACTCGCTAGAAATATTAGATTATATATAGCTGGTGAACCGAAACTGTGACCTTATGTACGAAAAATAACTAGAGGTCAACTGGATACAATTGTTATCGTAGCAATTTGTTATTCAACATTTGCTCTAAACAGCCAATCTTTCTACATTTCCTGAGCCTGTTTGATTAAGTCCCCTTGTAAGCACAGTAGTATATCCCGGAAAGTCACAGTGAGTTGGTTTATGAAGTAGATTTCATTTAAAAATGTAGCTTTTCGCAAGGAGTATTGTGGCGCCTTGGCATCTTTACACCATGTTTTGACAGCTTCTCCAAAAGCTTGGCAGTATTAGACAAGTGACTGATCGTATTAATTTCAATAGATCGCGTTTGAAAACTTCAATCATAGAAACACCAATCTCAAAAGCGGTGTCGCACTATTTATATTTCACTAACGGCAGTTCTCATGGGTACCATAATAACGAATTTGGGTCAGGCTAGGACTTAGGTGCCTTGCTCGTAGCGGTGAAGGCGTGTGCCATAAGAGGCTTGGTGCATATCGATTTAGCTATTCCCACTTCTATTGCAGTTTCTCCAATTGAAGTCCTCGCTTACTCCTCACATGGTCTAAACAATTCAGGATCTTTTATACTGATTGATGGAACTAGAGAATTACAACTATTCCGGAGCAGCTTCAGGTTCTGAGCAACAAGACGTACTGCAGTTTTCCGATGTAACACAAATTGCCCAAGCCGGGCTACTAGATCGGATAGCGAAGTCTCTGTTATGAAAACGAGTTCATGATTTATTGGGTGCACTACCTGGTAATTGAAGAGAGTAAGAAGTGGAGATTGAGTATGTAATTGTGGCACTCGAAGGCCCTAAATGTGTATATTATATCTTCTATCTCGTAGTGTCTCCTAAAAATGACTGTCTATTTTGTTTATACTTACATTGTAGCAAGGGTCCAACTGCCAAGCCACTAAGGATGGCCCCTGTCTAAATTACGATCTAAGATCTCGCTAGCCTTAATTTGCTAA
>QVIK01001017.1:0-14572 GCA_003957845.1 Oidium heveae | reverse complement strand
TGTAGGACTTCAGCTCGTGCCCACTCTTTAGGGGCGTCAGATGTTTCATCGTCTTTGGCACCTTCAAGATGTGCAATTGCCACTATTACTTAATGTCTATCTGTGGGATGTGAGAGTGGTTGGAGTACGAATCTTGAATCTAAGTCTTCAAGAAATTGAAGAATGTCTGTTTTTTCATTATATTTAGTGATTTCGGGGAGACTAGTATCCCGAAGAGCGATTTGAGGAGCTTCGGGTTGGGTGAGGAAGGTGATGGGGATGAGGGGGTTGGGTATGGGATGAGGGTAATGATTTCAAATTTTGCATGGTGAAGTTACGCATTGCTTCTGCTACAGATTCGTTGAATAGCTTAGCAATTATATTATAGTCAATTTTATTCTCGGGCTGTATAGTGGCATTAGGATCTTTATCCATTGTTGAGTTTGCATTGAAGAGATCGGTATGTGATTTTTTACGGGCGGGGATGGTGAGTGTAGAATACGATTTATTGTGAGCGGGTTCTTTGCCCTTTTTAAATATAGGCAGTTGAGTTGGTGGTAAGTGTAAAGAAAAATCTATAGTGTTACTGGAGGTGGGTGTGTGATCTTTGGTGAGGGAGCGGGAGCGTTTTGGTATAATATTTTCCGAGTCTAGTCCGGACAACAGATTTTTGGGAATTGACATGGCAATTAAATGGTGTCAAGAGTCTTTGGGTGTCTAAAATAGAGAGCTTTATTGTTAGGATTTGTGGAATAGACAGGCAAAGACTCAATATTGTAAATTAATAAATCTATAGATCTATCAAATGCTGCTGAGTTTATTTATACAAGGCAGGATTCTTAACCGAGTTGAAGTGTGTTATAGTAATTTACAGGGGTGTCATTATCTGGGTTCGGTTATGAACTTCAATAATGAGCATCATATAACATTTACACTAGCCCTGGAGCCGACGGGATCTCTGTTGAGCTACTTACAGCTTGCTGGCAAAACATAGAAGTTTTTGTCACACGCCTCTTCACACATACCTCCGGCAGTTCACAGAGAGGTAGATTGTTCAACAAACCGGGTTGAAGAAAATGCAGTTTTTTTTTATGCCGAAAAATTGCTAGTAATTCAATTCTCTTGGGTTAAGAAGGAAAATTCTGTTTAAATATCTATAAATGTAAGTACGATCAATCCGGCTGAACATATCCGCTGGTTGGTGGTGTATCTCAACCCTTGTATCATATTCAAATATCATGTGGCAACTTGGTGCGCTAAAGCACTTAAACTCGCTGAGCACTTGAGACGAGTAAACTCTGTTACGAGGGGCGCTGCATCGAGGACATAAATAACTGCGATAGAGTCATGTATAGTTCAAGTAGTAACCTTTGGTGCTGAAGTATGTTGGCCGAGGATGACTCGTCTTATAGCAGACGGGACCGTGGTACCTCCTACATCACATCTTTGCGAAGTAATTAATAAAACCTTGCATAGAGCTCTGAGAGTTGCTCTTCTAGTATGGAGGACTATACCAAATATTGTAATACATAAGGAACAAGGGATTCTTCTAGCTCATGTACTTCTAGAAGATTATCGCCTATGACTTGCTGCTCGTCTCAATTCACTAGATGACAAATCACACTCTTCGATGGAGGGCAAGCATGTATTTTAATATGATCCATTTGAAATACAAATCAAAGCTAAGACTGTCAAAGAAATCGGAATAAAAAATGTCTCGAGTCCAACGTGCCTTATGACAAGTGCCTCAAGCTGAAGCTGCAGAGCATCTTCTAGCCCATACATACAGTTCAACCTTTGTCCAAAGGTAGACGGGGTACAGAATTATCAGAATTGGATAAGTGCTACCGGTATGATAGATATATGTGCATATTTTGATGTATCATCTGAACGCCCTGGGCGCTCATCTCAGAGATATGTTTTACAGCGCGGCGGGATAACCTTCCAAAGAGATGAACGCATACTTCACCATGGCAAACTATACAATGCGGAGATATTCGGTACAACCATTGCTCTCCGGCTTGCATTATCCATGAGACAACATAATGAGAAGATTTTTGTACTGTAAAATAACCGGGTCATAGTAACAGCTCTTCAAACAGGAAAATAGTTATCAGGTGTTAGATTAATCCTCTTATTTCACTCTCTAGCAAAGAGTATGAATGTGGAATTTAGAAGAGAGCCAGGTCATTCATTAATTAGAGGTAATAAAGAAGTAGATGCGGAAGCTCGTGCTGCCGTGAGAAATCTTCTTGAAAGACCAAAATAATCAATGTTACTCGATGTAGCAGGATCACCCATCACACGATCCCTGAGCGTAGTATATCGAAACTGTTTGAGTTATTGAAATAAGAAAACATTCCAATTTCTGCATGAATTAAAGAGAAATAAAAGTTGAGCAATTTCAAATGTATTTAAACTGATAAACAGAAATTCTGTGTAGTTTAATTAGTCAAATTTTTTTCAGTAAATATGACACAAGGTCAGAAGTTCTAATCCTTAATAAGGTTTAGTGCTGGTCGATAGGTGGGTCGAATTGTTTTTGAGCTCACCATGAACGTTTATAAAATCGGCGGACAATTGATATTTGTGAAGTTGATATTATTGCACCATTTAAATTCTATTTCTATCACGACTCACGGATGATCACTTACAAATTAGCTTAGTTGCGTAATTTAAGCGAAAGTGGTCGGCAGGTGGCTAATCGGACTCGCGGTACCTCGACTTAGAGCATTCCTGAGGCCTTAGATCCTAGCCGGTCTCTGCCGGTCCTGGTCTGTAGCCAAAGTGGGACATTCTTTTTCCGGGGTGGGGGCTGGGTTTATGCCAAGCTAGAAAGTCTTTAAATAGAATAAATAAACACAGCACAAAGCTCATAAGCTTGACTTTAATTTATGGCAGAGAGGACTGTAGATCTGTACAGAAAAAAAAAAAGATTCAATAAATGTGCGAAATAAACTTCCTTCTCTATTTACTTCACAAAAAACACAATGTCAGTCTCGAAATCCAAATGAAAGAATTGAGGTAATTAGAGATAAAAAAATAAAGAGAAAGACTAACTTCTTCGACTTATGGCCTCTACCATTTCTTACAAAGTCAAACTTACCACCACCGATGATGCCACTTGACGTCATTACATTGTTCGTGAGGATCCTTCACTACGCCGTCGGCACTCCCGAGTCTTTTTGTTTTCGGTCTGCACAGTAATATAATAGACAAAATATATTACACATTATAATACTTGAAATAACCGTCAGCCTTAATGAAGTTATTTTTAAATTTATTTTTTCCCCCTTTCATAAAAATAGTTACGTTGTTTCAGTCTCCTTTGTTTTTTTTTGTTTTTTTTTTAAAAAAAGTGACATAATATTAACTAATTATTGGTTGGGCTCTATTGCCAGGGGATCTACCCTTGAAGAATTTAATAAAAATTTGGTTTTTTGTAATTAGAGCACATCTCTGAACCTGCATATTTTATGCCAAGACTATTATTATTATAATAATTATTGACTAGGCAGCTAATGCAAGGCCATACTGAATAGACAGTATAAGCTCCATTCAATCAAAATCAATATAATTAAATCTTCAACTTACTCATAAGGTTCGATTTTTTTTTCTTTGCAAAGTTTTATGATAGATGGTTCTGTCGAAAAATCTAGTTTAATTGTAAAATGAATATATTTTTTTCCCTGAGCATAAGTTGATTAATGATAAATGATATATATATTTTTTTCCTTTTTGATCACTTCTGTATAATCAGCCGGCCCCGTAATTGTCGGGCTAAGGTTGAAGCCTTACCCTATGGTCACGGTAGAAATTGTAGGTGGGTCTAAGTGGGGACATTTCTCGCCTCAGGGATCTTCGCCTGCCAGTGCAGAGCTAGTTAGCTAGTTTGCTCTAATAATATTCTAAGCCTGGATCATTAGACGAAAATCTACACAAATAATTTTTTCCATATAATTAATAACTTTCGTTGGCTTATCCTCATCGTCGCACATTGACTTGGTAATAACTAGGAGATTTCTAATCAGCTACAATTATCTTTGCAACAAGTTGGCTACGTATGGCGCCGCGGCAACGTCACACCAGAGAAAAGAAAAGAAGTAGTTTCAGCTGGATGTTCTGGGGTTGTTTTGCAGGTCTGGAAAAAGGTCTGGAAAAAGGTCCCTGCCTATTTTGGGAGAATAAATAAGGCTCTTTTGATTCTGAAAAATACTGTCAGAGAATAGTATATCTAATTGATGACATGGTCTCTATGCGGCCCTGGAACTCCGTGATGCAGGCAGGACATCGCTCCTCCTCACGCAGGAGCTAGGACGATGGAAGAGATAGGGGAGGGAGAGAGTTGAAATTATGCCATCTAGATGTAGTACAGTTATAGATGCTAATGGGGCCCCGACAAAGTATTGAGGACTAAAGTTTTCATCTGCTTTTGTTAATCCTTTCTGTAAATCTTTGTTTAAATCTTTCCTTCTGTTTTCAAGTTGTGAATTTTGATGGTATGGTTGCAAAACATTTTATGGAGTAGATCATGTATGAATTAAGCTTAAATTAGAAGAACTGACCCACCTACAATTTCTCTGTCGAATGAATTCGCCATGCATTTTTTGCCAAGAAATTTCATAAGTAAGGGGATAAACTCTATTTGATAGCAGAGCATTCTTCACTAGGGTGTGATCATCTCGCTTATCTTCACAACACGATCAGTTTCTCATCACCTTATCTATATCAAGTTTTACTCAATTTTTTTTAGTTGATAGAGCTGTCGCATTCATTTTTACACTTTGATATCTAATTTTTAGAAAGTATAAAGGTGTTTCTCAACAGAAATTAGCTTTTCTATTTTTATTCCGCGAGCAGAATAATCACTGCTTTTTATCTCCATCATAACCTTGGCTTCCCTCCGTATATTTTAATGACAAAAATTTTACTAAATCACAATCTCAAGAGTAAGTAATTATATCAATTTTAAAATTTCAACTTCCAATGATTCAATGACGATCTTGGGCCTTTGAATGTGAGTATTTATAAAAATTGAAATTTTCATGAAAAATTGGATGTCAGATAGTGCATGAAATTCACGTGTTGCAGGGGTTGAATAAACGGGGTTGTAAGCAAAAGTTGTGCACAACTTTTCAGTTTTTCTAGTCAAAATTCTAGTCTAACTACCGCTAATAAAGCGAGATGAGAAAGAGAAAGAGAGAGAGAAAAGAGTAATAAATTATATTTGTGTTTCTACTCAGGCGCTGCTAATAGCTAGCAAAAACTGGAACGAGAAACAATTTTCGTTACGGATGATTAGTTTTCAGAGAATTAGATGAGGGATTTGTGACCAAAAACTTAGTTTCCTGTGTCTATCGCAGACAAAAGTATGTAGTCAAAAGTCTTTAATTTATTTTTCACTTTTTAAGACAAGATTTTACGGCAGCATAGGTGTATATAGTGGCAAAGGTGTTAAAGAGAAACTGTATGAGGTGATACATGATTCTCATGGACATTTGGTTAAGGAATATGTACTTTACACCAAAATATTTGTTTAGTTCGGAGCCTAAATTAGATAAAAATCTCTGTTGTACGGGAAACCAAATTGATGGAGTAGAGGACTAATTGGCTGAAAGAAGGCAAGTGTGCAGGCAATCTACATAAAAATTATCCTTTTGGGGGGGAGGGTTGGATGAGTAGTTCAGTTCTAAAACAAAAGGTGGAGACCCAAATAGAATAAGTTACTCAGCTACAGCCAATAGTTCATCCTCAGAAATCAATTTAAATAAATTAATAGTAGCATGAACTCTAATTTATGACAAATTTTAGAGCGGTTTGGTCCAAGTCGCTAGCAAGGTGTCGAAAGAGTGATGATTAGGGGAAAAATACATGACATTTCGACCTCGCGAATCACGTAGTTTTTATAAAACGTTGAGAGTCCACAGTTTTCAAGCTCAGGGTCTACAAGATATCAAAGGATGAAGCTTTTTGATAAGTAAACCGTTAAATTGATAATGGGATCGATATCACTTAGCTCAGTATGATAGAATAGATTTTTTGAACATCGTGAGCGTTAGAGAACCTCTACCTTCACTTGTGTACAGCCCCACGATTGATTGAGTTAAGACCAGTAACTCTCCATACATAGACATTAACCTCTACTTGAGGAACGACTTAATCATATTGAAAAGCAAGGGAGAAATTTGGTCTTGATATATTGTGCGTCTCCAAAGTGAAGTTAATTCATTATGTGCTTTTGATGAGCCTCCTTGGCAGAACTAAACACACCAACATCAAAAGGTCGGATAATGTGAGTGCTATGTGTCTGCAGTTTGATTGGGGTTATTTTATCTGCTCAGCAAAAATCGATATATTGCTCTATATTATGGCTCTCATCCATAATCAACATCCTCCGGCAATCTTTCTTCTTGGGAGGATAGGAATCGATTCAATGTCGAAGCCATCGATGTGTGAATAGATATTTTGTTTAGCCATTATCACTGGATGCAAAGTTAGTATCATCAGAAAGAAGAGTGAGGTTTTTTCTTTTATTAATGCAGCAGCCGAAATAATGAATGGCAAGGTTCTTTTTCTAGTAGCATTGTATGCAAAGATGACCATCGCAGTCTCTTGGATACAAGGATAACTGAGAAACACTCTCTTCTCTGGTTTCCACTGGACTGACCACCCATACATATCGTCCATTCATAGAGCTAATTCAGAATCCTGTCTTATCGAAGTTCCAAATGTTTTCAAGCCCTGCTTCCCATTCTTCAAAAGTATTCTCACCTTTTTGGAAGGGGACTTCAATCTGTTCTCTTTGGAGATAATAAGCCGGTTCGAAAGAAGGCGGAGTTGTCATTTTCCGATGGAGCTTAACTTGTTGCTTCATCTGTCTGAGGAATATATTCAGGCGAGATTTTGCGTTATATGAGAACTTTCTTCCCACCAGAGGTCACAAAAGGTGCGGAGCAGATAAACGATGATTCGACATTACGTCGAGATTATATTTAACGATATTATCGTGACAACTGAACTAAACATCTTGTATTACAATTCCATCATCAGCTTTTAATACTTATCACTATGTCGGACGCACGTTTTAATTCACAGATCATCAAAGAAGTCGAACAGGTCCGTAGCAGGCGTGTATCTTGATCTATATATATGACTATCCGTGAGATGTAGTTCATATAAAGTTCTAATAGCGTCTGACCATCAACAAGAAAAAAGTAGTTAATGGCCACCACCCCGATGTAACTAACTGATTGAGATCAATATAAGATTTGACATTGAAAAGTTGGACCCACATACCACCTACTAACCAACGCTAAACTTCATTAAGAATCGAATGCCTTCTCCACTTTCAAAAATTATTCACGATCCATGAGTCGGTTAGTCAAGTTTTCAAATCTCAAAGAGGCTTATGCTGGTCGGTAGGTGGAAGGTAGGTTCGACTTTTCCAATTTGTAGGTCACGAAATTAGGCTTGGATTGAAGAGGGTTTTAAAGTAACAACACGTATTAACTTATACATGCCTTTCAAGTAGACTTCCATTGGTTGGATAATCACTGAGAAGTTAGTCTAGGTGCAGATTTTAAGCGAAAGTGGTCGGAAGGTGACTGATAAGACTCGTGGCATCTCGACTTACTTCTTAAAATGTTATTTTGCAAGTTCTTACCTTTACATCGGATTGGCGCTAATCCCTAAATTCTCTAGTGCTCCATCCCATATCATCCAGTAAGAGCAGATCTTTACAATCTCATGCCGACCCAACTCCATGAACACGGATCCACAAGTCGTACTTATAAACTTTCCATTACTTATTTTATACAGGATATTTTAGTAGAAGATGAAGTTTGAATAAAATGCACATTCCATGTTTAAGTGATAAAGTTCTGGTTTGTGCCCTGAGGCGGAAGTGGCAACTTTTAACTTTTCGCAGTTATTTAGACAACATCTAAAAGTAAATCCTAATTATGAATAAGAGCTCACTGCACGTTCAATACTCAAACGGCTTTAGACAACTGCGTTGACGATATACAATCAAGAGTCATGAAATGTGTTTTCTCAACACCGTTCTCGTTATTTCGACGAATTTCCAATCGGATTCGTTTGTTAAGTGTTATGGTTGTTATATCATCCACGTTTGAAGTTGGAAGAGTAATGGGGAGTCCAGATTTCTCCTATCTTGCTCAGCATAATGTATAATGAATTTACAGCTACCTCTTCAAATTCATGAGACTTGTTCATGGACTGTCCATAACGCATTCTACAAACATAACATTACAAATTCAGGATTGTGGATGTGGAATTACACGCTGTGCATTCATGTTTTGTTTTTACAACGGTAAAAACTTGAATTTGGTCTCCCAAGACATAGCAGCTAAGACATCTGTCTTATTGCCGCTGGATCTTTATAGCAAACGCTAGCAGCAAGACCTGCATGAAAGCAAGAAATAAATCGTGTAGGTTAGCCCCGGCCCAAACACAGACATTTTGGTGCCCAAGCTGGGCGAATGATAAGATCAACCGTTTGTATCCACTTCGGGATCTTTCGACGGGGATGGTGCGCGCGGTGACTGTGCAGCGGGTTCGTTTAATTCTATTTTAAGAACTCTCGTGACCTGGGCTGGGAGGGGCTGAAGATCGCAGTTTGATCGATGAACAGCATCATCCTCTATATCATAAGAGTATTATCCAATTTTATAGTAAAGTATTTTCGATATAGGATTCTGTAAACGCCATCTTAACAGCTTCAATAGCAAGTTCTAGAAGTCAGGGATTACGTAGAAGATTGTCAAGCCAAGAATAATGTACAGCTGACGCAATTGACGGGCCTATTTTCCGTGGCCTGGTCTTATAGTTTGCATCTACCGGCATCTGAGAGTCGTGCTGCGACCAGAGTTCGGATATGAGCGCTCAGGAATTATGGTTGCTGATTAGTTGATTTTGGATGGACGGATTGCTCGCGCTCTTTGGCGCTAATGGACTATTCATCTGTTGTTGATCTTAAAGTTATAAATCAGATTTTTGATCCAATTATAGTCAGATTTGTAGATTAGTAGAGCTCATCCCCTCCGTTCTGGGAGAACCCAATAAACAAGAAATTTATTTATAGCTGCTACCAAGCCTTGAAAGAAAGATTACTTTAAGAGGCGCATTCCCTCCTCCGTCCTGTTCTCTATTGCCTGGGGGTGGGGAAAAAATAAAATCTTACCAATGCAACTGTGAGCGGACGCTCTGCTACGTCTGTGGTCATCTCTATTGTCTAGCTGATGCAACATTGCCATTTCGCTGCCTCACTTACATGTGATAACCTCACTAGAAGGCAGATCTGGAGGGAATCCCACCTGTTCATGGAAGAGCCCTAAGCCATGAGTCAACAACCTGTTTTGATTTCCGGTCGACATTTGAGTGGTGGAATCATGGAATTCGAGTTTCTGTCGAGTTTAGGTCAAGAAAATGTATAAATAATGGCACTCCTACCTCTGCTCAGCTGGGAAATCTCATTGCAATGTGTTATGCTTGTTTAGTGGGACATGCTATGCAGAGCATTCACCCCTCTCTACGGATTAGCAAATCTCACAATAATCAGATCAGCACTTAACCAACGTAAGAAACAAACAAATACTTTTTGAAGCCGATTCTGACTGGTGATTAACTCTAGATAAGAGCTGTTGAGGAGCTGACGCGCTCATTCGCCCGCTACTGTTTCAGTCATCTCAGCAATAGAAACTATAAAACCCGTTGCCAGGTCGAAGCCAGTCAGATTTTACTCGAATGTCTCGGTAGTTGCAAATCTGCAGGGATATATATGTTCAACATCAAGATATCGCAGAGGCGTCCAACGCTTCGTCCTGCAAATCTATCATCATCCAATGAACTTACTTTCAGGATAATAATGATAATACCCAGACCCTCTAGAACCAACACCTCTTACATCTTGTTTGCAGATACAACATTCCTTGTGCTCCATCCCTTTTGGAGGCCGAATAAAAGGACCAAAAATTGAATATAATTGATTTGATCAGTATGTTACCCACATATTGAAGCTAGCAGTAAAATATCTGCTGGGATCTAATTAAAGAAAAATTCATTTAATTTTAAAATCAATGAACGGATTTAACACAAATATACGCATATTTTCTGGTCAAAATTGGTTGATCTCTAATATTGGAAATACTCGGCGTCGCCGGGAGTAACCGTTGGGCGACACGTCCAATGCTTACTCCAAAATCGCCATCGAGCTGTAAGCTTAATCAAATTAGCTACTCCATGAAATCAATGTATATGAATCTCATCAATTTATGAGAGTTTTTCAAAAGATTCAAATTAACACAGGTCGACTCTCGAACTCGAAAAAAAAAATGAGTATAGGCCCTTCGAATACGGGAGTATAAAAACAAGACAATAAATTGGCAAAAACGATGCCAAATTAATCCATCTGGATTTGACAAAAATATAATACTCAATAACGGTGTCTTGCGTTGGCCATTCTGTGTAGGCTCTAGGAATTCCATCAAACAAGCAAAATTTGCACCAACAGTAATAGTGATACGATATACTATAACAGGTGAAAGTTTAAGGGGCCTAAATTTAAGCGTAGGTCAACTAGTGCTATGCTTTTGAATCATTATTCTTCCACCGAGCATTTAGATCATAGCAGCATTGAATGGTTTAAGAGATTGAAAATATAAGGTACTTGGTGCTTGAGGGTAATTCCACAGAAGACAGAGCCAATGGACCCTTGGAAGTGTGTGACATTGGCAAATGTAGAACAAAAAAAGCAAATCAGTTGCTAAAGATAAAACATGGTTTTAATGGGGAAGATCTTTGAATTACAAAACAAATATGGCATACATTAATATTACCATATAGATCTTGTTTGCATCATACATATCGGGAATCTGGCTTAACTTATCACTATGTCGGACACACGTAGGAAATCACAGATTATCATGGAAGTCGAACAGGTCCATAGCAGGCGTGTAACACAAAATTCACTGACAGAGAAAGCTTTCCAAATAATATGCTTATTTAAAAACTATGGTAACTTAAACGAATCAAATGCTCTCTGAATAATACCATCAGAGCCAGGGCAAGCATTTCAATTTATAAGGGAGTTGAAGCCAATGAAAACCATTTACAATCGAAGTTTCCACATTAATATTTTTACCGGACTTATTTTCACAGCGACTGAACCATAATTCTAGCAGCAAAAACAGATTATCATGACTGAAATAGAGATCACAGTAGCTCCTGACTATATGAAATTGGGTTTTAGGTAGATTGTAAGCCCTGACTAGCTTAAATTTGAAATTTGTCTAATCAACACATGTAATTCATACTAGATTCATTTTCTTATAGTCATGTGTTGCTGTTTACCAAAAATGATTAAAAAATGAAAATCATTCTGTTATAAAAAATCAATATCGATGAATTAGAGGTCTACATATTTTCTAAGCACACAACAGTCTTATTTATTCTAATAAGCTGAGCCGTGGCGTTGATCAGTCTACAGTGGGTAACAATTTAATTTTTTTCCTGGAGTTAACAGATGGGAATTATAGGGGTTGAAGGAGATCATCACTTACTAATATTTGTTCGGTTGGTCATAGCACCACCTCATTCCCCCCCCCTGGTCGTACATGCAATACGGTGAGGGACAGCAATACGCAATTCTTTGACCTGACCAATATATATTTTATTCCTGAGCCCTACATCACCATCAAAAATTAACCTATTTCGTATTACAAATGAATTGTTTAATAGTTAGTTGTGTATTTTCCTTATCCTGTCAAGTAAGTAAATGAGAAATAAAAAAAATGACCAATCCGATATATGAGAAGCTACATGTTTAGTAAAAATTTACGTAGCTCTGCATTGAATTTACGTTCGTAGCAATATTAGAACACAACCATAAACTTTCACCTTCCATTGTAGCAATATTTCAAAATTTCAGAAGCTAATTAGAAGCAATACATCTCGAACTTCATGATTTGTATGTTTCTAGAAGACATATTTGGGGTTGGAAAAAGATGATATTACAAATCTGGCATACACAAATTGCAACTCAACAAGCCATAGCTTGCCCCTTTGTCAAAACAGCAGTACACAAATGCCACCACTTGCCAGATTAGCTCGAGTCTCAGGTAATTTGCGTGAAGAAACAGGAAGGTACATAGAATCACAAATTAACTAAGACACAAAAATTCGTATAAACACATAAATTAACTAGACTCGGATCTGAATTTCGGGTGAGTGATACCGATAGCTCCCTGAAATGATAACTGTAGCCCCCCCACCCCCTGCGTCGCACCTTTTGGTGGATCTTTTCCTAAAACGTAGGCGGTAAGGTCAGCCTAACCCAAAATACTAGAGAGACAAAATCAATTTTACTTCACAATCAACAAGACCCCGTTAAAATGATAAATACATGAAATTTAATAATGCTGTATGTGCAGTCCTCTCTTCTCCAGTGAAATTACTTAGAGCTTACTGGGTCGCCATAAAGGATATAATCTGCTTTCTTTTTCGACAATGAATACAGTCGGGGATCCATCTAAAAGAATTTAAAAAATAACAAATTATGATGATTAGGAAGAACGGACAGAAAGATTGGAAACTACCCAACTCTTGTCGCACTTCTTTCTTGCTTTGGCAAAGGTCTTGAATGACTGCTTGCTCGAAGAATTGCCTTCTTGGCTATTAAGAATAGGAATTTTTGACGATACCAATGCAGTGCAGTCCCGATGCGTTGCACGGTTAATCTCATTATTACCTTATTCACAGACATTCAAGCAGCATGGACAAAGAAGCAAGTTGCTATCATGGTAAGTCTTGATGTGAAAGGCGCTTTTGATGGAGCTTTACAAAACCGCCAGGTTTTTCGGCTTCGAAGTCATGGCTGACCTGAAAACCTCGTTCAATGAATAGTCTCCTTTTTGACTAATTGGTCTGCCTCAATATCTCGCATATAGCTCTAAATATTGTAGTCAATCTCGAAGGAACACATGGCTCTCAGAAGATGGTGCTTAAGAGAATTCTTGTACACAATAAGTATGACAATATCAAGATTTTGTATAATGTGCATCATATGTAGGAGGTAAGACTGTAAGTGAATGTTATACTCTAGACCGATCTTGTGAAATTCGGGCGTCGTATGAGAGCCGTGTGAGTCCATGAATATGATTCTTGGCGGTGGTATAAAACGTCTTTTCACTATTGGAGTGTTGACTAGTTCTTCTTGCTGCCGATTCTGGTCATCAATCTCTCTATAGCAGCGAACTACATGTCTCATGAAGTGTTGCCCTTGCTTTCGGTTAGTGAATGCTGTCTCTGATACTGTCAGAAATAAGCATGGATCCATATTGGAATGAAAATGAGAACGAAGATTGTAATCTTTAGCTGGAAGAATAAATAAGGAAGGCAAGGCTATGCCATCCGCAATGATGGCTTTAATAGTCTTAATTGATCCTCTATTTTCTAAGTTGCAAGTAACAAGTGCAGCATCTCCCGGTGGAGTCATAAACTTGTCTTTGGCGGTTACGCCGACTCGACTTCCAACTTCATCAAAGTTCATAATTTGAAAAGGCTCTGTGATAATTTTATCTCTAAAGACGATACACAGCTCACCCCACCAAGTTTCTACATCACTGAGAGAATAAGAAGCCTGTCTGTCATGTGGGATCGGTAGCGTATTCTTCGGCGTCCAGTCACTATTGTTTCTTCAATTTTCCAAGATAGTCTTTAGGCCTATCTCTGACACCGGTGATTCGCCTCTTAGCTTTCGCAAATGATCAACCATATCTCCTATCATTTCCCTAGAAGCTCCACGCCCGTCCTTAAAGTATATGAATTCAATTCTATCTTGAATTATTTTTTGCTCGGAGAAAAGTGATAGCAGGCGGTCTACCCACTGGAGAGGAAGTTACTGATGGTGGCGATGCTTTCTTTCGTGTAACAATAGATCTGACTGTATGCGGAGACACTTGGAACTTACTCGCTGCAAGTGGTATGACTACCATTCCCTTGATCATACCACTCCAATGCTTGTTGTGTTGTCTCTTTCTGTGTTAGAGCAGAGGGCGACTGGCTTTTTGCTTGTTTGATATGCGTAGTCGATCTAATAATGACGATTTCTACATTGATTGCGTCGGCTCATAAGGAGGTCCCGGGGTGGTTTAGAGATTCTAGCCATTGCGTAAATAAATAAGGTATGGTTGCGTGTTTGTTTACATAGAATTAATTCTTCGTATAAATATTTACAGGAAATGAGTGCAAGATGAGAAGAGTATGTTGTTGACGTGATGTATATTAAAAGCCTGATGCAGCATAAAAATTACAGCCTAAGGGGGAACGGTTTGGGAGGGTCATGATTCGGCAATTACGTAGTATGAGGGGAACTTATGTCGCATTTTTAAAAGCCTAATATACCAGGCAAGAATATTTATAAATTGGCTAAACAAAGACTAGAAGGCGAATAAATTATTTTCTGCGCTATTTTAAATAATAGGCCAACTTCAATGACTGATTCAATGGATTTATCACACGAAAACCAAGCTCTTTCGACGGATACGAGCAATAAACCACCCCCAATTCCCCCTAT
>QVIK01001015.1:0-14606 GCA_003957845.1 Oidium heveae | reverse complement strand
CTCAAAGAGAGCTGCCAGGAGCGTTTAATGGATAAGGTGAATATGAGATTAGGTCAATTGGTTGATGATTAGATGGTTGATTGATGATTATCGTAGTGAGTGATATCATTTGCATTGAACGTTAAACTAGACATGAAAATTCGGGTGTCATGTGACTATTATAGCTTAGTCATTTCCCTCTGTTCGTGTAGTTTCGTATTTCATATTCATATCTGACGCGTTACGCGCTGCTCGAAAAGGTAATCATCAATACCAATCGTAGCATTTTCCAATACCTACTTACTACATCTTTTTTTTTTTTCAATTTGAGATCTAATTCTGTTTGGATGCGCCACCCTAAAAAACTACTACTCCTAACGCCTTTACAGTCTTTCCACATTTGAATCACTTCCATTCTACGCTTAGTGTATCATGATTTCTCGCTCTTCCAAATGGAAAGCACTCAGATCGCACACCGTCGCCTTGTTCCGCGTGCAGCTAGTTACTACATCGTCCTTACTAGTACATAAAGAGTTCTACACGTAGCAATATTGTATTCATGCTTGCAATCTCAATCCAAATTTATTCTTTCATTATTTATCATTTATCCTTACTCGATATAAACCAGTATGGAGTTTCAATCCAAAGTTTTTTGCTCAACTTGCAAATGCTACCCCCAATTCAGCGACTTTTCAACAATAGATGGGGAAAGCCATACAAGACATGCTCAAAGCATAGCCAAAAAAGTTCCCTCACTGAACTTGATGGGTGGTACAGTTTTACACACGAAGTCAATTGCTGGAGCCAATCTATAAGCCTTCTTTGTTTTATCGCAAACTTGCTCTAATTTACACTCTATTCAGGATCAAACCAGAATACCTGGCATTTCTCTCAATTTTGACCTTGAGCAATTGCCCGTCAATTTTGGTCATTCGCTCGATATATCCGGTAAAGCTACTGTGGACTTCAGTCTAAAGGAAGCTCTAAAAATGCTGACTGATCTAAATCCAAAGGTAGGAGGCTACAGTCTCTGCCATTGAAGTCATTACAAGTCTGAATTTAGCCACTACTAGCAATTTACTTGCGGACAGATTGAAGATAAAAGTCTTCCAAGAGAACCTCCCGGTAAACGCGATCGACACCGGATAAAAATGTTTGATTGCAAGAGCAGGTTGGCAATATAACCAAATCTGTCAGATAGTCGGTTATCTATTAAGTTACAATACATTTACCACACGTCACACGCCATATGCTGATGCTCAGTTTTTGAAATAGGCTTCGTGTGTCACAGATCATATGAGTAGAGCAATGGGCATTTAATGTGTAATGGTACTTTTATTTCCTTCTTTGAGGAGCCTATTCTAAGTCCTTCAGCATCTTATTTATACATTGAATAATTGTTAAAATGGTGCAGGGAATCTTGATCAATATTTATTGATATCACGTGTCACTTGGAAATGCAATTTTGTGGGAAGTATTTTGTCAGAAAGTAATGATGAGTGTTATGGAATTACATCTCCCATTAGGGATTGATTAAAGTATTTATACTAATAAACAGCCAAACAGGATTTAGGTGATTAGCGAACAGTACGACTTAACGTATTGGTATTAATGTTGGGCGGTCAGAGTCAAGGTAGGTACACCCTTGTCTATGCATGACGCCAAGTATGTTACTAATATAACCCTTAAATTCCAACAATAATCAGTAGTCCTTCTCAAGCTCAAGCTAGATAAGTGGTATCCAATACCACAATATAGATGTATCCATCATCCATATCAATATTGCTGCTCAATAAGTCCTGCCTGAAAAGACCAATTAGACACCCGATTTCGCTATTTTTCTCCAGCTTTCACATTATGTAATAATATCTTGATGATGTAATTGTTACAAGATCCGTTTTTCGTCTCATTGGCATAGCAACTGAAAATAGGCATGTTATAAGACTTAATAGACAACTCTTGTGCATTAACCATATCCGAAGTGAAGGTGTCTATTGACAAAGCAAATTATAAATCTCTCAGTATAAGGAAGCCAGGTGTCTTCCATATATTTCACAATCCTTCCACCGTTATAGTTTGTGGCAAGCCACTTGGCTTTGCAACTACTCCAATTCTCAGAGAACCCACAAACTTGTTGGTGCGTTCCAAACTTTCATAAAATCCTCTATAAAATCTTTCACTGAATTTGTATCAAGTTCTTTGCCTTAATAGGTCTGGAGTATCATCGTTATGTACCATGCACTGAGTATATTTTTCGATGAAGGAAATTTCCGGACAATTGCATTCACGAGGGCTAGCTCTCTGTCAGCGACAATTATTTCGAGTTCCTGTTTACTATTCTCTTGAAAAACCCTTTTCAAGGCATCAAGAGCCCATCAATAGTCTCCCTCAATACCTTGACTCAGGAAAGCCTTTATATATACATGTCTATCTTGCTCCATAACCATGCTTATTGAGGGAAAACACTGTCGTTACTATAGTAACATTATTAAATTTTGCTTAGGTAATTTGATCTTATTTCCATAATGTGGCTAAGAATTTGATTTCTAGTTTGGGATAAAGATCTTCAATTTTTGCAGGGGGGTGGTCTATATAGACAACAGGGGTGGTTTCTGTAGACATTCCCTTCCTAAAATACGTTTTAGGTATTTGGGAATAACATGGAAAATACTGGAATATGTTGGAAGAATATAGAACAACACTAGATCAATTGAAGTGAGGGTATTGTACCTATTGTTGTGATATGAACTTAGAATAGAATATTCTAGAAGAATAGTAGAGGATGGTTAGGAGTTCTGGAGAGATGTATACAATGAGGTGGTAGACCTCTATACGTTCATTAACAAGTTTCCTTATATACATTCAATCAAGAAAGATAATTCATTGAGACATATCTACACTTTACATATCATCTTGTCGTGATCATTACTCTCTCAGGTACCTCTCACTCTGATTCCCTTCGTAACCTTGTATTTATTACATTTATTAAGTCTTATAACATGCCTATTTTTAGTTGCTATGCCAATGAGACGAAAAACGGATCTTGTAACAATTACATCATCAAGATATTATTACATAATGTGAAAGCTGGAGAAAAATAGCGAAATCGGGTGTCTAATTGGTCTTTTCAGGCAGGGCTTATTGAGCAGCAATTTACAGGGCTCACTGGTTAGTAATCACCGTTCTGTAGTATAATAGCTAATTGCGTCATATCGATATTTAGAGTTACGTTATTACTATATTTATCATCATGCCTAAGCTAACCAGATTAGGCTACAGGACCAATGGGCTCCTCAGCTGTCACATCGTGGTTAGTCAACTTGCATTTCACGACTGAGACTCCTGCTGAGCTTTATAGCGACCTCTAAGCGTCTAGCATCCCTGATGCAGAGACAGTCACTCAGCATCAAGTTTATTATCAATGGCACCTGGCCAATTCCAGTGTCTGGTGATATGGTCCGGACCAATTCGTGTCCATGTCAAAGTTAGTTGATCAGCATGTATATTTATTTTAGCATCTGACGTATACGGCTGGAAAGTTTCTTAATAAAGCGATTTACATTCGTGGAACCATATCAGTTCTTGTGTCTAAAACTCAAGATCTTGTTATTTACGCTAAATTTGGAGCAAGTTCCATGGGAGGTGAATATATCACACTTGATACTTTCAAGCTTTTCCGATCCAGATTTTCTTGTTATCTACATGTGAACCCTATACTTTTGTGCTTTACACTTAAGTGAATTCACTGAGTAACTTTTTAAGAAGCGTAGTACTAGAATGAAATTGTATGTAAATACATATATGGTTGAAATGCATGTAAGAAACGACAAATCAGTACTTCAGTCACACTTAGGACATTTACAATTTTGAACACGGAGAACGCGTAACGGCTTGGATATAATTTTAAATTTCCGATTACTAAGTAAAGATCAACGCGTAGGGGGCTATAATAGTCACATGACCCCCGAATTTTCATGTCTAGGTTAAGGGACGATGTTAAGCCTTGTGAAGTGCTCTCCTAACTCTCGTGCTGCAGGATCAACGATCACCAATTAATAGAAATTTTTACTAAGATATTGTTATCAATAGCAAAATGACAGACGGAATGCCCTCTCTTCCAGAGCAACATGTCGAATTATTCGATGGTACCACTGCTGGCACCAGATTCTTAATGGTCTTTTAACTAAACCATCATATCATCGATCATGAGACTTGGCCTGGTTTATAGATACAGGCAGCTTATATCAATGTAAAAGGAGAGGCGGCAGTGTGGATAGACTCAACCCCACATATAGCAGCGCTTATGGACACTCTCGGAACAGTGACAGTAGCCCCAAAGGAAAAACTATGATGTAAAATTTAAAGTTCAATTTTTAGGAGCTCAGATTAATCCAACAAAAGTATCGGACCATGTAGAACTCAATACATTTAGAAAGAAGTCAGATTAAACCCTACAAGCATACGAGCTCAGGGCGTCAGAAATTTGACGAAAGATTGTGGAAGCTCCAGGTGTAGTGGGAGCAAAAAGGATTGTTGCGTCTATTGACTACTGTGTTCGTGAGCGTAGCTGTAAATGGGTTGCACGACAATATTCTCCGGACCCAAGCTATTAGACACAGAGCAGTGACTGTACCAACTATATCAGAAGCTATCCAAGCTGTAAATCGAGCGTATCAAATTACTGCGAGATAAATTTTGTGGTCACAAAGAGTCGAAAATCTAGTATGGAATGCTCTACGGGATGGGCCTCAAATTCAAGGATACGTTCACTCTTTACATCAAGGTGCTCAAGTCCATTGTGCAGCGGTTTGCTTCCCTCAAGAGTGCTTATACTCAGCTCTCAAAGCACAAGTCACACCCCTCCTGCAAAGAACTCTCAGCCCACGTGGAAATCCAGTCATATATCAATTCCAAAAGAAGGCCTTCCAAATCAATCAAAAGCTACCTTCCCTGAATCAGCACCAAGCTTATCAAAACAGAAAATTCCACCTTCTCAACAAGAAAACGCTACTAGGCCTATAGAAATAGATATCTAGGGTCTCCATCCCCACATGAAGGTTCAGACCGAAGTCCGATGCCTCATAAGTATGTAAGCCCAAGATTTAACCCAATGACTTCTAATGTCCCAGTGGTAAACAGCTCAGATAGAATGGATTGACACTGCACAAATTGTGGAAGAGATGATGGGTATTGATATCGGGCTTGTCTAAACGTTAGCCTAACCGTCGATGAGAAGAACACTTTATATAATATGATCCCAAAAAATCATAATCTCAGGTTTTTTGGAGTGGAGTACCCTTAAGTGAAGTCTATCCAAACCCATCTCCAACGGAATCAAGACGATATAATTAAAAGGAGTCAATGGGCCACCTCGCCTAGTTACTCCATTTAATCAAGCTATAGAGATAGATAAGCAAGATGAGTCTAAAAATTGGCCAACAGTTGAGTTTGAAAATCTAACAGGAATAAGAGAAGGACAAGAGTTAAGCGACTCAAGATCATTAACAAATTTTATTAACTTCCCTTTTAGCATTGTATCAAATTCAGCTGAGTGCTCTATGTTTGAGAAGAAGAACTTGGAAGCTCAGACCAATAAAAAGGCGAATTAAACAAAGTAAGCTCAACATGCTGAGTCTTCTGGACTCTTAGTCGGGCTATTGAGCTCAACCGAAGAACTAAAAGTAAGTAGAGTAATCTCAGAGCTACAAATTACAGAGGGTTTAGCCTCAGAGGCCAACAGTGTAGTTGTTCCCAAAGAGTTCAAACCACTAAGTATCGATGATGTATTCGAGAAAGCAGTGTTAGAAGCTCAAGCTATAGAATCTTCACGCAAGAAACAGAGAATAGATGTTGAAGAAATGCTGAATCAAGACGACGGTCACCAGCTCGATCCGCGTGCGCTGAGGGAAGCTGACTTACAGACAGGTAAACAAAAAATTTTGATGAACGAGTTAGAAAGTGAATGGGGTGAAGCAGAAGATGAGAAAAAGAAGAAGAAAACCTGATAGCTCAACGAGATTAATGGTCGCGAAAGATTAGGCTCAATTGACTACAAAGATATGCTAGCCTAAATCCCTAATCAGTTAATTTATCCATGTTGGATTTAATGCAGGCCAGTCTAGATGCTGCAAAAGCGTTTAAACACCATTCTACCCGTGGAAACCAGAAAAGAAGGAAAAAAAAAATCCAGTCAAACAGATTTAAAGCCAATCTACTAATATCTAGTAATCAAACGGTAGCACCGCGAGATATTCTGCAATGTGAACGGCCTTTCTGACTCCTTGGCGCAAAAATAGTTTGCCCTAGATTAAAGACTAAAACAATTTATAAAATGGGAGCCACGCAAGTCGACCAAGGCTCTGATGAAACCCCATACCGGATTTACAACTTAGCACTCCAAGCCTAGAAAAGACGGCAGATCCATTCCAGAGAATTCTTAAAAAAGGCTATAGATTTAGGCCATTTGAAACCTTCAATGCTGTGAAAACAATGAACACCCGAATTATTAGCAAATTAGGTTACTTTCCTCATGTAATCTTATTTGGATTCCCTTCAAGTCAACTGGTAGAGAAGTCGCTTCCTACGGCGAATCGATTAGAGATACAATTTTTTTAGTATCCAACTCGTATCATCTAGATTCAGAAGATGATCATCTTTTCGCCCACTAAAGTTTTACTGCCAATGGGCATCAAAAAAGAGAGTTTTTTACTGACAAAGATGATCATCGGCGCTTAATCCAAAAGGACCGCCATGACTCAGGTGTGCGGGAGCAGGATTTCAATCCTGGAGGCCTAGTGATACTGTATGTGTCATAGGGTCAGAGGCCCATGTAAGTAGACTCGGCCTTAGCCGAGTCAGCCCATTTTGTTTATCAACCAACACATCAATTATGAAGATCGTCATTAGGCGTTATATAAAATAAGCTTAACGCTTCTTTGATCAAAGGTACGAGAGTAAGTTAAAAGACTTGGACCTTCCATAGTACGGATTAAAAGATAGATGGAAAGACTATCTTTAGTGTATAGTACTCTGATGGAACATAAAAGGCAATCAGATTATTGTAAAGATTCTTCCCTCTCTTAACGAAAATATAAACATCCAAAGTAACCTTCTTGTGTCCCTACAATAAAGCAATCCTTCAATAGTATGTCGAAAAAGAGGCCCAGAAAATACTCCGCCCAGATTATAGAGGTCCTCTCAAAATAACCGCCCGTGGAGCTTGCTATCAAGAGAGTTACCAACCTCGACAAATTGATAGTACTTTGATAGAGCATAATTGTTTTGGAGATCAATTAAAGCTATTCCGAATTAGGTAAAGGTATCTAACTTCTAATTCAGAAGAGGAGTATCCATTATACCACAATATACTTGTGCTGGGTCAAATATTCGAGTACGAATAGTCAAAAGTGTAAGAACTTATAAAGACATCGGAAAAACTTAGTTTTTATGTCTCTACCTAAATTTATGGTATACATACGGATACATTCCTCGGTTGTAGTTGCTTAGACAACGTACCTAGTCTAGGAAAAGACGCTTGGTCTACTTGAGGGCACGTTTGTTTTAAGCATGTGACTTACAAACCATAGTATTTACAACAACGTGCTGGAAAGAATCTTAGAAAAATACCGAAGAGACGAGAAATCTAAGATGAGCAACATAGAGTTTTTCTTGGAGAAAAAAAAACAACATAAATCTATCTAGAAAAAAAAGAAAAAACCTCACAAAAATTTTCTCCAATTCAAAATCCGAACACTAATCATTCTAGACGAGTTTACTGGTCTTCTTAAGACAAAGATGTACCTTGCTGAGTCAAAATCTCAAATGCGCTTTGTAGGTGAATTTTTTGAGAAGAGATAATGTTTAGATATATCAGTCTCCAATCATAAAAATAAACAAAGGATCAGTTATAGATCTAGATAGGTGTTCGAGTTTGCATACTTTGTAGATTTTTATAATTGGAATTTCTTAGCTATGAACAAGCAAGGTTTGGATGTTGCACAAGTATAAAGATCTCATTTTGAACGCCTGCAGCATTCCATTTGATACGAAAAGAACTAGAGAAGCGAGCCAACGTAAAAGGATTGTCTGGCGTCTAGTTGATAGTGGTTTGTAAGCAAAAGAAAATTGTAATTTAAAACCTTACACAAAGATGATAATTAAAAAAAAAGGCACTTTTCCTCCTAAAATTCATTGTACTCTCCTGATCCTAAAGAGGTGAAACAAACCTTAATTTTTACCCTGCAGTTGTGCCTTAAAAAGAAAGGAAGTGTATCGCGGCGACTCACTCAGTACTGAATACCTGAAGAGAGGTCTTAATGCTCATTATTACATTACACCTTATCGAGACGATGTACCTCACATACTTGACCAGATAAATGAATCAGTACAGTAGAACCTTTCAACCCCCTTGCCTAGCTTGACCCAGAGCTTTCTTGGTCCACTTCTCTGGTTCCGAACAAAAAAGCTATAACCTATATTAATTTCATCTGAATATGGCGATGAAGTATTGACTACCAATCATAATTAATATTATATGTAAAACTATGAACAATAAGCAATTGAAGATGTGCATTTAATGCCGTTTGTGAATTAGCGTTAGTAGATTTTATGAAGAGCTAGAGAAAAGTCAGCTGACGGGTTGTTAGCAATTTATGCTCGCTCAATCCACGTATTATGACACGTGACAAGTGCTTTCCCATTCTAGAAGCAATAAAGTAGTATGAGGAGAACCAGATATTAAGTGATGGCCTGTCAGTACCTAGTTACTGCCTACTACTGTAATGGACTACACTTAGACTTTCTAAAGATGCTGGAGCTGAATTTCGAAAATCAGGATTGTGTACCCAGAGGTGTAGGAATGGTACAGTTATCGAAAACGTGTAGTTTAAATAACGATTCTCCTAATCTTCATCTACTTACAATGTGTACTGATAATTTTTTTGGAACTACTAGAATTGAGCAAAATATGCAGAATTATACATCAGAAACAGGATCCATTTGATTTTCATTCGAGTTATGAATTGCAGGATTTATGAATTGCAAGATTTATGAAATTTATTGCTACCTCAGAAACAAACTGCCCACATCACGAAACTGAAGGATGATGAAACTAATCTATAGGCCTCCAATGTCATACAAAACCACTTAAAACTGGAACTGATAAAATCTCTGCTCATTGAGTATGTCTCTTACAATTTATGGACCCCAGAGTATCGCATGTTGACTACAGTCAGGATAAAATGCAACAACATTTGGTTAATATACGTTTTAGGCTAATCAACGTAGGTAGTTCAGATCAATAATTGGCGATCCCCGATTTCCCCGGTACTTTGTGCTGATCACCGTCCCCGTCAGAATACATGACTTAACCTGAACTGCATTGTCACCAGAATCGGTCCCAGTTGAATATGTCAACCTCCCAGGCCGAGATATGGGATGATACTGCTCTAATTGATTCGTGGAACGCAGCCTTCGAAGAATACAAGGTATTGATGAAGTTGAGTGAGGTCCAAGATTAAATACACGTCTAATGATAGCTACGCAAGAAATACCACAGCATTAAAGATAATGTAGAGATCACCGAAGAAAGGGCAACTTTAGAAGAAAAAATTTCTACTACTTCGTGAGTTTTTATTTTCTAACAAAATTAATTTTTTTGCTAAAACAGCACTTTGTGAAAGAGATGAAATTGCATCAACCCGATATGACGATGGTGCAAATCAAAGCTCATACAATGCGCAGCCCATTGCCGAAAATGAGAGTCCTGAAGATCTCCCCAAAAATTCGATAAATCTTGAGGCCCTACCTGTTTGTCCAAATTCAATTGAAATTCACGCAGTCGTTTCAGATGGCTGAATTTCCACAGGAAAATAATGAAAACAATCCGTCAATACCAATCGCCCCGCAACACCTTATAGGCCAAGGCAAGAGAAAATTCTTTACTTCCTTTTATACATTCAAGTCAGCTAATATATAAACCTTTCAAAATTTAGTACAGGATGAAGGGATAAAGAATCTATTAATGTCCTGGTATTACGCTGGTTATTACACCGGATTATATGAAGGGCAGCATCGTACCTGATCAAGACCTAGGTATGAGTAGAAATTATAAGTTCCATTTAACTTTTGAAGCTGTCAACAGCCAATGGACATCACCATTGCGATCCAATCGTCAAAATCAACAAGGCTTATCATATGCAATGTCTATGCTCATCATGAAAGCTCAAGTTTTTCTGAAAAAAACAAAAAAACAAAAAAATAAGAACAGCTAATTTCTTGCTGGAGAAATTTCAGACCTCAACTATGCCGATCCCTCATTCTTCACGGTAGCAAAGCAGATGATCTTACAGCCCGTTGAAAATCTTTCAAATCTAAGCTATGAAATAATTTCAAACTATTGACTAGGCATATTCTCTAGAAAACTAATTTGAATCTCCATATAGATATATCGAAAGCTAATAGGCTACTATTATTAATTTTTTCTCGGTAGATAATGTAAAACTCAAGTTTAGACGTTTTGAAACAAGTTTTCGTCTGAAAGTAGACAATTAAAATCACCTAAATCTCAGGCTCTCCGAATTGTCGGAAAATGTATGTCTATAACTCTTATAGCTTTAAGTAACTGACTCGTTTTACATTACTATTGTCGTCAAAGTTATCTGAATCTTTCATATCCTGGACATAAAGTCTCTAAATCGGGCTCATCCTGTGATTGTGCCAGGACATCTCTTACATTAGGAGCTCAGTTTCTAAAGTCTTGCATACTACTCATTTTCTTTATATGTATCTGAATCCCTATTCTCAATTTTCGTTTGTGTTTAGAAATTTCTAAGTACAGCTCTCTTTTATTTAATTTGTCTTATGCTTGGGCTTACTCCATAACCAATTTACCTTCGCTCAAAAACTTCTATCGTTACGTATTAAAAATCAACTGATCCATCCGCAGCGCGGCTTTCGCCTTTTTTCTTAAGCCTTTTTTCAGATCTACAGAAGTTTTAAATCGTTAAATTATTCTAATTTATAGCAATGAAGCCTTTAACAGTCGCTACAATTTTCTTCTCTTTCTCATTGACCGCTCTTGGCTTAGACACAATTATAGATAATTCTTTATCATCCTTGGGCATCAAAGATGATTCGAAACAGACCAGAGACTCAAATGTTACTGCTAATCCTATAGCTGCAATTGGTTCTGGTGATTCAAATCTCGCTATACTATCTGATCCAAATCCTGGGACATCTAGCAATAAGGAAACTGGAAAATCTGGCGCCAAATTATCATCTGGTGCGCAAGCTAATGCGCCGGCTAATTCACCTTCAACTCAAGTCATAGTTGTCTGGATCAATAATGGTGGCGGTCAAGCTACTCAGAATATAAATCAACCGTCAATGGCGGCAGGAGCAACACATAGAGTAAGCCGCATCGAAGTTAGTTTGTAATTAACCTAATTTGTATTTAGGTTGTCGTTGGTGGACCAACAGGACTAGTTTTTGAACCAGAACAAGTCACTGCTGCAGTAGGAGATATGGTTGTTTTCCAGTTTATGTCCAACAATCATACTGCTACTCAGTCAAGCTTTGACAATCCTTGTCAGCCACTTGCTCAAGGAATGGATTCTGGCTTTCTACCAAATCCCAAAGATAGTGTAACTCCTGCTCCAGAAATGGCTATGCAAGTCGTAGGAACAGACCCAATGTGTCAGTAACAGATTTTCCGACTTCTGCTCAACTTTATTGACACTCTTAGGGTTCTATTGTAAACAGGGCAATCATTGTCAAAAAGGGATGACTTTTTCTGTAAACCCAGGACCTAATGGATCGGGTAAAACGCAAGCAGATTTTAAACAGAAAGCAATGTCAATAAGTCCTCCTGCTGATGCGGCTCTTCCTGCTGGTGCGGCTCCTCTTGCTGGTGCGGTTCCTCCCGCTGGTGCAACTCCTCCTGTGGCTGCAGAGCCACCAAAAGACAAGCCTAAAGATCAGCCAAAAAAGGATTCCCAGTCACCACCACCACCACCACCATCTAAGAATGCTCCACCCCCAGTATTAGCTCCAGGAACTGGTAATGGCGGTGGTGGATGTGCATGCTCCTGTCTTTGTGGAGTTTCTAATTTCCCTAGTATGGGAAGTCAGGGTATCGGATCGTTTGGTGGCTTACCAGGTTTGTTCTCATCACTAACTACTAGATTTGATCGAATTTCTGACATAATTTACCCTAGGTGCCTTACCGATGTCAGCTATGCAAGGTTAAACTTCTTGTCTGGACAATGAAGATGCTGTGTAAAAAAAACCTTCAATAGATCTTTTGTTTACAATCAAATTTTTTCTTACTGAGAAATGATATAATAATCAGTCATAAATTGCGTCTGAGGTTTTTTCGGCTTTAAAATTTAGGATCACCAAACACAATGGTGCGGTTAAAAGTTGGCCTTGAAGCACGCCGATTCAGAGATCTAGTTAATACTATGAAATATGCTTGATTAAGTATTTGCTTACCGCAGTACACATTGAGAGGAGCCAAGGATAATCTAGTACCTACTTATGTTTAGTATTTTGAACCACAATTCTATCAAGACTTAGCCCTTACTTTTCTGAGGATCTATTTTTTATTTTGGTTACGGTACAGAAACTTTTACGTGGGTTAGGCGATACTAGACAGGCCGGCATTAAAATAGTAAGCAATTTTAGAGATTATAACAGACACCATTTCCATCAATCAGTTATCCGGTTGATGAAACATTATCTGAGATAATAATGGTTTAATAGGATTTCAAATAATTATACACACTATTCATTAAGGATAGTTTTAGTATTTTCAAAACGTTATGCTCGTTTCACCATTCCTAGTCATTACAATCCCTCACCATGCTCTTACGTTTTATTCATTTATTTAAATTAGAATAGTTTTGACAGACCTATACATTAGATACTAACGTGAATGCTTGTTTAGCAATTTAGTAATGGCGTAGGAACTTTAAATTGAAAGTAGCCTCTTCTTCTCCTCCACAGCGGCCAGAATCTCTACACCAATATCGTCGCCTTTTTTTTTAATGACTGAATTTGAAAACCAAGGTAAAAATTGTTGAATTGAATAATAAAAAAAAAAATATTATATGACTAATAAGTCAGTTTATGTATAGATTTAGCAGGGGGCATAGTCACTTCCAGTGTTACTTGTTAAGTGTAGCTAGCGACAAGTGTTTACTGTATACCTGGAACCTAATCACTTTTCAGATACTTTGTCAGGCTATGAGTTTAATCTGAGCCTTTATCCTATCTGATTAAATAGAAACAGGCATCCTTCCCTGTTCCATTAGCCTTTATCGTCTATCTACCTGCGCTCTTATCTTACTCGGTTGTTCATGTAAATGCGGTAATAACTATAATTCGGTTTTTCGCTAAAACTTGGTAATTATTTATGGGAATCGGTATTTGTACTACACTTTTTCGGTAGCTATACTACACCCCCCCCCCCCTGAACTTAATTGTGATTGGTGGAGCCTGACATATTTGAGAATGCTCCAGCGCTGTTTATGTCAGCTACAATCATTGTCATCAAAACAATCTATCAATTATCGCAAACAAGACATAATTCTAAATCCACCTAACTTTAACATACTCTGTGAATACCAACCCAAAAAATTCTAAATAGTGAGTCTAAGCTCATCATTCTTTGTGTAACTGACACCTTAGACATTCAAGACCTACAACTTATCAATCCTACTAGCTTGACAATGGACACTAATAATATCTCTCGTTCAAATCTATCAATGATTATGTCTTATTCTTCACTCGAAGAAGCAACTGAGGCCGAAAAATCTTACGCAAAGGCAAATGGTTATTGTTTGAATATTCGACATACACAAAGGATAGGAAACAAAGCTGGTGGCATGATCAAACATAGAATTTTACAATGTGTTCATAGTGGTAAACCAACTAGTCAGGCTAATGTAAAAAGTACTTGCACATTACGACAAGATTGTCCGTTCCTTCTTCGTATATCAAAAGATGATGAAGGAGGTAATAGTTGGTCTGCAAGTATTATTAATGCAGAACACAATCATGAGGCTGCAGATAATGTTGCTGCATATCCATCTGCAAGATCTCTCACTGAGGCAGAAGTTGAAACTGTCCATAAATTGAGCAGTATCGGGGCAAAACCTCGCATTGTAATAGGGGCTTTAAACCAACAAAACTCGAGTAATTTATCAACTCGTCAAGACATTTACAACATTAAAAAGTCAAAAAAAAGAAAATTGCTTGATGGTAGATCAGAGATAGAGGCATTGCAAGACATATNAGCTCAAAAAATGCCTTGTGGCTCAAAATATTCATTTTCAAGATTCAGTGTTCATCACTGATCGGGAACTGTCTTTAATGAATGCCATCACTACAGTATTTCCGAACTCTATATTATTATTATGCTTATGGCATATAAATAAAAATATACTTGCTAAGCAACGAGGATCATTTGTTACTGAAGAAGCTTGGCAGAAGTTCATGGGGCTCTGGCAGTCTCTAATAAACTCACCTTCTTATGTAACGTACGGTGAGCGCCTAGAACTATTGCGCCAAAACGTTCCAATTACTGTGTACTCTTACCTCTCGGCGACTTGGCTTTGTCATAAGGA
>QVIK01001013.1:0-14664 GCA_003957845.1 Oidium heveae | reverse complement strand
TGTTACAATTGAGTGTACGCCTTTGTATAGGCTGCGATTTATGTATATATATCGACACAATTTCCTACTGTCTGATAGATATATTGTCAATTTCCTTACCATATCGTAACATACATATAACTCGATCCATTTTCGAATCAAAGCTATAACAGTATCTTAATTTTCTGAAGATTCGCAGAGGTTCATATTCTCACACACAGTATCAAGTGTCTCATAAAAGCTCGTACGGGAGATTACTGCGTGACATGTTTATTTAGTTAGGTATCTAAATAGGGGAAAATAAACGTGGCAAAGTAGTTACTAATTTGAATTTACATGTAGAACTTACTTCTCAATTTAAGAAGAAATAAATTCTGGTAAAGATAATAAGTTGAAAGTAAAAGCTGTGATGACTGATAATTAACTTTTTAGTAAATAATGCGTCGTTGAACGGGAAACTGAATTGTGGGACTTATTCACGTGATAATGATCTTCAGACACAAATGTGAGGTCAGTACTAGCTTACTCTATTAGCCAATTATATCCCTGGTTAAAACTTACCCATGCTAATAGGGATAAATTGCTGTCCAATTAATATTGGTTGTAGTTATATAAAGGGCCCTTAAACAAATGAAATCGTTCTAAGGGGTGCGCTGCTAGCTAAGCCTATTTTGGAAGAAAATACATAGGATGTGGGGAAGCGGCTACCAAAGAATAGCAAGCACCTTTTCAGCCTCAGCTGAATCTCTAGCCTGGGGGACATAGGTGCAACAGACAACACTGGCGCATGTCGATTCATAACACAAGTTGGAGAATCGACGGTCTGTTCCTCATAGAATGAAGAATGAAGAATGATTGGAAAGCCTCTTCGACGGGTGCTACATCTACTATGTCTGAATCACTTTCCTTTAATGAAATAGATTGGCAGCAGGCAGAAGAGGATGATAACATCGCTATTGAGCAATTACTTAAAGGTGCAGGAGAGGGAGAGCCGATACTGAATGATGATCGCGAGCTTGATTTGGGGGAGAAGGCAGATGATGCTGAAGACTTCGAAGATATTGGCGATGATGACCTGCCAGATGAAGAAGAGCCAACTATCAAAAAGGAACCACTTGAACCGAGTGTAGAAGATATAGTTATAGACGAAGATGACTTGTTTGGTGATGGGGGCCGTGCAAGCTCACCTTTTGAAGATGATTTGGACGCAAAAAATGTAGAATTAATAAATGTGCCAGAAGAGTCAGAAAATATTAATTCCGATATCGTACTTCCTACACTGGAGCCAGAGCCAGAGATAGATCTACGTGAATTAAATTTCCCGTCAAACTCTCATGCGGATGAAGACGTGGTAATACCGAATGATATCGAGCAGGTTCGCAAACTAGTTCAAGAAAACTTTCCTTCATTTGATGCAGACGGTATACTTTTCTGGAATGAACTTCTAGCGACTAAAAGTGCACATTGGATACCTCAAGCACCTGTGAAGCCTCCTAAGCCTATTAATCCAACCAAGATTAGTTTGGATCTTGCTGTAGATCAAGAGAAATCATTTAGAGGCTCAACCCTGCTCACTGCAGATAAGCTCAGACGAGCTACAGAAACTCACATGAAAGGTATAATCACTATCAGAAATGAGTCATCAGAATTAGAAGAAAGTGAAGACGAGTTTGATTACTCTTTTCCTGATCCTAGCGATACTGTTGCCGGATATACTCTGCGAGAATTTGACTTTATATGCGCAGATTTCGAAAGTGCTATTAATGCTNCAACCCTGCTCACTGCAGATAAGCTCAGACGAGCTACAGAAACTCACATGAAAGGTATAATCACTATCAGAAATGAGTCATCAGAATTAGAAGAAAGTGAAGACGAGTTTGATTACTCTTTTCCTGATCCTAGCGATACTGTTGCCGGATATACTCTGCGAGAATTTGACTTTATATGCGCAGATTTCGAAAGTGCTATTAATGCTGTCTGTCCATCTGAGAATGAAGAAAATGGAGATGAATCTATGGATGAATGGGAGAGAGAGATGCTCGGACAGCCTTCTAATCCAAAAAAAAAGGTCACAGAGGTCGAAAAAGATTTCACCATAGGGCCTACATATCTAGTACCATCGTTTGATAATTTTGAAGAAATTACAGCGCAGGTCGCAAAAAGAGTGGTTCTTGACTTAAATGATCCATATTTACTTCTTGACTTTCAGGAATTTGATCCTCAAGCTAAACGCCAGCGTCTAAGTTCAGGTAACTATGTACGTGCTGGAAACAACAGTTTCACCTCGAGTCTTATTTCTCGCTTCAATTTCTCCAATGATGAAGCATATGATGCGTTAAAAGAAAACCACCAGAGCAAGGTTCGAGCCACACTCGGACACCTTACTGTTGAACATTCTATGCCCGCACTAAAATTACAATGGCCTTATTATCAAGTAAAACTATACGTAGATCAAGCGCGGTCATTTCATCGTCCCTCACTTAAATTTAAACGGTTTCTTGGTCAGGTCATTTATTTTTCAAAGCCTGGGATGCGTAAAAAAAAGGCAGTGAAGGGTATGCAGACACATGAGATTTTCAAGGAAACAAAAGATTTGTCGCTAGCTGATCATTACTCCACCGCTACACTTTTTGAATACTCAGAAGAACATCCAACGGTCCTCTCTGGTTTTGGAATGGGCAATCGTATTATAAACTATTACCGTCGTAAAAATGCAGATGATTCCGAAAGGCCTCAGTCTGAAGATAAGATTGGCGATACTACTGTTTTATTGCCTGAAGATCGATCCCCATTTTCCAATTTTGGAATGGTTGATCCAGGGCAGACTGTTCGCACTCTACATAACAGCATGTTCCGAGCACCAATTTTTAAGCATGAGCCAAAATCAACAGATTTTATATGTATCCGAAGTAGTACTGGTATAGAAGGAACGAAATGGCACTTAAGAAATATTGATAACATCTTTGTTGTTGGTCAGCAGCTTCCCTCTATGGAGATTCCTGGGCCACATTCTCGAAAAGTTACAAATGCTGCCAAAAATCGCATGAAAATGATCGCGTATAGAAAGATTCGTCACAGCGCGCAGAGAAATGTTAAAATTGCAGATGTTACTGCTCACATAACTGACTCAACAGATATGCAGAATCGTCAAAAATTAAAAGAATTCATGGTTTACGACAAAGTCGAAAAAGTTTGGAAAATGCCCCCTGGAGATGCTATTCGAGATGAAGCTCAGATAAGGTCAATGATAAAACCAGAAGACGTATGTGTCCTTGATGCAATGCAAGTGGGATCAAGATATCTCGAAGATGCTGGATATGAAGCTAAAGATGATAAAGAAGGGAAAGATATAGATATATTAGATGGAGATACTGAAGAGAATCTAGAGCAAAGCTTAGCACCGTGGAGCACAACAAAAAGCTTTCTAGATGCATCAGCTGATAAAGCAATGTTAGCTCTGAGAGGCCCAGGAGATCCTTCCGGCTGTGGCCTCGCTTTAAGCTTTTTGAAAACCTCAATGAAAGGCGGATTTCTTCAAAACCTTGGTAAAGATAAAGGTGATATAAATCAAAAAGCTAAGGAAGCTCTTGATCCAAGCAAAAATGGTGGACATACCTACAATGTAAAACTTCAACAAAATATTTACAACAATACAATTCGTGAAATATGGGATGCACAGATGGCCAATCTTAGTGATAAGTGCGAACACCATCTTACACAGGAAGAGCTTGATAAACTTGATACCCCACGTGGGGCCAATTTTGACGATGCTGCTAGTCAATATACTTCTATGAGCACCTCTGAGAAAATCATGCGCATAACAAGAAGATATAAAAACAAGCTAGGCCAAATTGAGGAAGTTACAGAGACTGTCACTGATGCACGAGTCTGGAAAGCATATCAGAAACGTCGCATCGAAATCGATACAGCTGGCAAAGAGTAAGAACACAAACTACCTTGATCCATAAATAAATAACTAACACGATATAGTGTTACTTCATTCAGGCCGACTGGAGATCCCGAAAAAGATGAAGCACAGAAACGAGCGTAGGTTTACTCTGTCACCTCTATGTCTTTAAAAAGCAAGAGTTTACTAAATTTATTACAGAATCAGGAAAGAACTCGCCCGTCTTAATAAAAATCGTGTCAGACGACATGTTCGTGAAAAACAAAAGGGCCGAATAAATACTCCTCAGTCAACCTCGCCTGGCCCTATTGGCTCGCCTTTATCTACTCTCACCCCTTCCATTGAGACCCCTTCTGGTACTTCCCGGAAGTGTGCGAACTGTGGCCAAGCTGGCCACATTAAGACAAACAAAAAGTAAAACCCCATTTATTTGGACTTAATCTTGCACCTTAAGATATTTTAACTAAATAAACCATTCCCTTCCCTCTAAAATTTCAGTTGATATAATGAATACTTAAAGATTTAGACTAATACTTTTCTACTCTAGACTTTGTCCAATGCTGAACGGCTCAATGAAACAGAATGAATCAAAACCCCAGAATGGTGGTTTTGGATCGATCTCAGCACCATCTTTTTCTTAAACTGGCATGTAACATCATGAACTGATTCTTCCACGTCGTATTTGATGGTCATCCGGCATGTTATCGAATTATTTGACCAAATTTCTCGAATGGATCAAATTTTATCATCTAGAAAATTTTTCAAAAAAAAGAGAAAACTATGAAGTAGAGAGTCTAAATTTACTCGAAACATAGAAAAGCAGTTTCAATCACAGTCTTAACCAAACAAAATACAGTGAAAATAAAACCTCTTCGGCGTTGGTTCTAAAAATTTGAAGATTAAGCAAAATAGAAATGTTTGACTTGTATAAATTTTGGCGGTGTTCGGAAAATACTTGGAGTTTTTGCTAAATATAGGGAAATATTAATGCTAATGGCGAAAATGACGAAGTACCTAAATTTGAAAAATGTGAGTTAAAAATCTCAATTTTTAGTATGGGTAGAAAGGGAGACAATTTTACCATCATAGGGAATTTTATTTTGACAAGTATACCTATGCAAAGGAAATCCGCCCTTTGGATTGATAAAAGGGAATAATGTACAAAACGAGTTAAAACACGATCACTTTTCTAGCTTACACCTCACGTGAATAAGCGTGCCCTATATAATGGGCCAAATTATCCAACCCTCCAATTTACAATTTACAAATTATTTACTTTGTAAATTTTATGTACATTAACCTTCTTTCGGCCAATCAATACCCAGTTGTTTCATTTTGGTTTCCCTTACAACAGAGATTTTTTATTTGATTTATTGAGGCCCCCAAATATCCAAGTATATCTCCGTGTCATCATATATAAATTCCTTTTCTCCAGTACTAAACATGTCTTGATGCTAAACGAGGAAATTAAGTAAGCAGGAACTTGTCGCATTTCAGCTTGTGTCGACTCATCACGACCTGAAACCCCCATTTCTTTATATTCTTCGACTAACTTGGCTACCTTGGTGAGAAGCCCAAGCTAACTTAATTACAAAGGGCCCATTATGAGTAGTTATAGAGGAAGGCTTTGGCACCTTCTTGTAGCGCAAGCCATCTAGCCGACTTTTTTCTTCGCAAAATAGCAGACTCTTGGGTGTTCAATGAAAAAAAAAAGCATCTTTTGGATAGAATAGATTCAGAGTCCTTGCCCCAAAATACTGTCTGGTGGAAAAGCAATGTAGTAATTTCTCCCACTAGTGTTTCTTCGTTGGCATGGAGTGAGGCGTATTCGATTTGGATTAATTTCAGTAAGGATACACATCTTGATCCTGTGAGATACTTTTATTTTGCTCCAGATCAGCTATCTGGCGACTTCTAATAAACCTTCAGTGCACTTTCTGAGCCTTATGTATTGAAATATCTAAATAAAGAACTTTGTTTGTTCGGTACATTTTGTATTAACGACTCCAGGACTGAGTTTTATCTCTTGTACATACTCTCGGAATTTGGTACAATGGCTTTCCAAACTTTCATAATCTTACAAAACTAACTTGGAATCCTAATCTAGGGTATACCTATCATTGAAGCTACTCAAGTTATCTTCAGACATCGGAATTTTCGAGCTTTGGAGCCTTACCTTCCGCTCTTTTTATAACAACTGTCCAGATGTTCCTTATGAACCAATAAGTTCGAGTACTAAGCAGTCAGATTCATATTGATGTGCCTTATGGAGGGAATTTTACAGAACTAATGAATAATAGTTTGAATTGAGTTAATACAGGTCGTTTTACGGTCTAAAACTTAGACGAAAGGATTAGGTAAATTTAGTTATCAGCCATGTCTTTTTAATCCCTGTTCAAGTGTCCATATGAACCTTTCAGGACCTTACCAGAAGAAAGCATTAATAATATTGAATATCATGCCTATGCAAATTTGTTTGAAAATAAAGGCTATAGACCTTTTGCACTTGATCTTCTAGTCGTTATAATCAAGTTAAAATTTCGTGTTATTCGTGATACTACTTGATTAAAAGTCGTTGTCTTGTCTCTCTGAAGCGTCAAATACGATTGACAAAACCAGGCTTGTTACATAACTATTTTGTTTGTTTGCGCTTTTGACCTTCTACTTGCTGGACGCGACGCGCCTCCCGTCGGCAATAGCTTGAGCTCGAACCTTATCAAGCGTCGTATCGAAGACCAAAGTAAAGCTTAGTCAAAAGTACGACGATAAGAGGTCACTATACGAAGGTCCAGATATTATTGATGAGTAGTTTGGACTGGAAGAACGTCGCAAAATGTGATTTTACTGAACATCACAGGAAGCCATTCTTTAATGATAACCAGACCTTCGCACTGTGACCTCTTATCGTCGTATTTACAACTAGGCTTTTTTTTCATCTTCGATATGACCCTTGATAAAGTTCGAGGTCAAACTCTTGGCGATGGGAGGCGTGTCGCATTCAGAAATGACAAGATTCCCAATTAGTCGTACGACAAAGAGTTGGAGAGGAATTGTTTGCATGAATTGGGAGCAAAAATCGCGTCGTGAGGGTATATTATGGTTTCGATCTTAGAGGGTTGTATATGGATATCATGTGATGCCGTAGTAGCCTAAGTACTACTCTGTATTTGGCCTTGGCTAGTTGTTTCAATAGCTAGAAGTATTCTGCCTTCTTGAAAGGAGCGTTTATCATGAATTGAATGTATTAACTTGTGCCTCTAATAGATTGATACTTTTAGGTGTATTAGAGAATATTTCTCTTTAAAATATGTTACAGTCTTTATTTTTTGTTTTACGCGCTAGTAATCCTAATCGCGTCTTTAATCGTCAAACGATAAAAAATATGTGAATGACTAATGAGCCTCGCTTAGTAGCTACACAGAATAATATGCAGCGATAGCCAAGATGGATGAAATATGGTATCAATTGTTAGGTGATAAACTAAAAATATACATTATGAAAGAATATGCTATCTGATACTGTAATGGTTGTTTAATTCTTCATTTCTATATTATGTTCATGATTATTTAGAGCAAAATTATCGAAAAGCTTGTAAAAAATGTAATGCTCAACCTCACCCAATTACATGAGGACGGAATCCGGCATGAGGTGTTGTCGAACAGTGAGGTCATTGTGTATTTATTGTGTCTCTGGAAAGATTAAATATCGACATACGATCAATGAGTTTCAATCTGTGAGATGGTTAGATGATTAAGAGATATTTTATGATCAATAATACTTATTCAATAATAAAATTCTCGATGAGGTATATGAAGTTTCTGCGACATTAAATTATAGAAATAATTAGTACTTTCCCTATACAACTAACGAATCTTGGACTAAACTAATAAATGAGAATCAAAATCACATTCACATATTGACCTATTGTTGGTCGATCCAGGCATTGCATAATGCTAAGTAGTGAGGATTGATATTTGATAGTCATTTCTAATTTTCCTATACAAATAAAACAATAGCCCATTCAAATATTGTCTAATGTCTGCTAAACTCTTTGAAGTCTTACAGCCATGACAAATTATGAGCTTGCTTTGGCCCAACAGCGATTAGCAGCAAGGCGAGCTGCATCTATCCCTCAAAAAGCATCATCAGCCTCCAAAGAATCTTCCTCGAGCGTATCAGAGCGTAATTCTCGCCTTTCCACCATCCTTGGCCAATCCCAAGCCATTGTTCGGGAAGGATTTCAGAACGTTAGCCGTCGAGAAGGAACAAGACCTTTTTATCGTGTCGGACAATTCGATGCTGAACAATTAGATGAAGAGCTACTGGAATTGTTAAAACGTCAGGTTGCTGACGGCCTGAAATACTTTGGTACCCATATACATGATGATTGGGCTGCGGAAATTACTTTGGGATTAAGAGCTATACTCTTCAAACTTAGTGTTTGGGATAATAATGCTACATATGGCGCTGCACTTCAGAATCTCCAATTCACGGATGGCAGATATCGAGGAGAGGGTATCGTTGCGCCTAGCAGATGGCAGAAATTTTCTTATGGAATTATTTCAATTGGAGGAAGGTATGCTTGGACAAGATGGGAAGACTGGGTCGTAAACAAAAATACAGGACATAATTCAACAAAGATAGTCAAGATAATGTCAAGGCTCTATAGGGTCTTGGATATGGTTCACTTTTTGGCATCAATTACAAGTTTTTCGGTCTTTTTAGTAAATGATAGATATCGGAGCTTATTGGACCGGATTTTGAAGCTACGCTTAACTCCTCAAAATAGTCAAGTTAGTAGGCAGGTGTCATTCGAATACCTCAACCGGCAACTTGTATGGCATGCATTCACCGAATTTCTACTATTTCTGCTTCCATTGGTAGGAGTGAATAGATGGAAAAAATGGGTCACAAAAGTATGGAAGAAGACCAAAACCGTGATAACAAGCGGTATCGAAAAAGATAAAGGGTCTAAATCAGGAGAGCTATCATTCCTGCCAGAGAACACCTGTGCCATTTGTTATGAGGACCAAAATTTGTCGACTAGTCCTGGAACTGAGATTCTTGTATCTCGATCTTTGGGCGTGTCTAGCTCTACGCAGAAAGAAATTACTAATCCATATGAAAGTGTACCCTGCGGTTGTATTTATTGTTATTTCTGTGTAGCCAGCCGGTTAGAGCTCGAAGAAGGAAATGGATGGACTTGTTTAAGATGCGGAAATGAAGTTAAAGAATGTAGGCCCTGGAATGCAGATATACTCACAGAGCCGATTAGGCTACCAACATCTTCGAAGACAGTTTTATTTTCATAAACTATGTGCTATAAATCAATCTTTTATAGAATTATTTAATGAAATTGAAAATAAATGTAAATTTACGGTAATTACTAAAGTTGTAATTTAAAATTGAAATGATTTCAAGTTACAGCTTTTTCTTTTATCAGGTAACGCCTTTCAATAAGCTCATCCATACTTTATCCGATACATTCCATCTCTCTTCTTGAATAGTTTTATTTAGTTATTTATCCAGTTTAAAGTCATTGGTATGAGTTCTGTGTCTACAGGACCGTCGGAGCCTGTAGTGATCATGACCTTTAGTATTCCCTGATCGTTCTCGCACGCAATTTACATGAAAGGTAAGATATAAAAACATAATAATGAGAGAAGAGAAAAGTAGCTTAATTTAGGTAAGTAAAAAAAATAAAAGAGATATATCAGTGTTTCTCACACCAATTTTTAACCTTCCAATCCAAGTGTGGGCGTTCTGAAATAAACACTCTGTTAAAATGATGCAGGGAATCTTGATCAATGTTAATTGATGTCACGTGTCACTTGGAAATGCAATTGTGTGGGAAGTATTTTGTCAGAAAGTAATGATGAGTGTTATAGAGTTGTATCTCCCACTCAGGATTGATTAAAGTATTTATACTAATAAACTGGCAAACAGGGTTTAGGTGATTAGCGAACAATACGACTTAACGTATTGGTATTAATGTTGGGCTGTCAAAGTCAAGGTAGGTACACCCTTGTCTATGCATGACGCCAAGTATGTTACTAATTTAACCCTTAAATTCCAACACACTCCCCACACGCGTCTGGCTGAGAATATGTGAGATGAATGGCCAATGAAGCAGCCTGTAATCAATGCTCATTCAAATAATTTCTTCAAGCAGTCATGTCTGAGTAATTGCCTTCTTAAATTGTCTCTGGTCATGACATTTCGAAGTTTGTGCACTTGATATGCCTACCATCCGGCATCTATTAAAACTTTTCAAAGTAATCTTTTGTCCACAGACGCATTTATGTTCGGCGTTGTAAACTTTTTTAAGCGGCGTTGGTACAACGCAAAACCACTCAGCCCTAGCAGTTATTAATCTATGAAGGAGCCGCCGTGGTAATGAAAGTTTGGGTGGCTTTCTCTGAAGCATTTTTAAATCTAGGTCTTGGAATCTAGGAGGGGTAAACTTCGGACCACCATTTTTTTAAAACGAATTTTTATCGATGCTACTGCATAAATCGGTGTAAGTATGCCAAAGTAATTTGATATGGCCAAGTTTGTCTCTCAGGCAAGTCTATAGAGCAGAGTGAGCTTCAATATCTGCTTCCGCATCTTTTTCTCCCTTTCCACTTATTTTAGAGTAACCAAGCACCCATCTAAAATCTACTTTACGGACATCGCTAGTCAATGAAATACTTTATTACTGGTCAAATATTGGGTGCTGATTTGCCGGTGTTTAAAGTCACAACTGTGGCCTGATTATTGAAAAATATACGTTTCTCTCTACTCGCCGTTATTTCTAATACGCAAGGCTTCACGAAGCGCAATGGTCGTACCAATGATCTCTGTATCGTAAGCCCATCATATATTCGTCACTATTTAACATATGAATGATTGAAGTCTAAGCTGTGAATTTATCAAATAATGAAATGTTAAATGTTGTTCGTGTTAGTCTTGCTGCAGACCTTGGTTTTGTACCTAAGTTTAAAGAAGTAGATACTCAGATCATACAATCTACACTTCAAAAGAAGCGTTGATCCAGAGATCAATCATCCTTGATGAGTTCAAGATTTAAAAAATCACTAATAATATGAAATAATTTCATCGGGCTTATGGGCTTCGCGATGCTGTCAAAATTTACCAACAAATCGATCGATCAGCTTATGATATCTCTGAAAAATATAGACTACGCACTTGGCCGGGGCAAAGCCATACCCAAGAAAAGAAAAAGGCTGTTCTATAAATCTTTCTTCCGAAGCTGTCAACAAGAAAGAAAAGTTTGCCAGGTTATCTTCGCTGAATCGGAGAATGACATACTTCAATCTCACAACGCCCCATTCAAACATCTAAGTGTTAGTGAGAAATTTATTCATTATAAATTTGTAAAGAGAAGCTATTAGCACCATCCTGCCCACAAGAAACCTCCATTTTCTGGAAAAACCAAGAGGAAACATGTAGAGAAGTCCAAAGCTTAGTCGAATTTTCGGTCAGTTTTCATTAAAAGTAATTTTTTACTCGATTTCTTTCAGTTCTTATCAGATTTCTCAATGTTTTACTCCAGTCTTATACACCTTAATAGAAAATTTGTAGAGCCTTTATTCTGATCAGGTTCAAGCCAGTATGTACGGCAACCAAAAGGATGAGGATTTAGGAGCTATTTTATTTGGAGTAATATTGAGAGAATGAATTGCAGCAGTAAGTATAATTGGCCATAATTTTAGTGGCAAGCCAGATTGTAAGTAGAATGTTCGCATTTTTTCTGTAACTGTCCTGAGATTTCTTTCAACTATGCCATTTTGTTCAGGTGCATGAGAAGAAGATTTGTGCCATTCTATTCCACGAGAAAGGAGCTCACCTTGAAGATTAGAATTTTGGAATTCGGTGCCACTACCAGTGTGAATGCGTTTAGGTGTTATTTTAAATTTAGCTTTAAATTTTCGAGCAGATATCGAATTTGAGTGGGATCAGTCTTTTTGGAGAAAATTGGCCAAGCCCATTTCCATGCTGTAAATTCATCCATAGCAAGCAAAAGCCATGTTGTATTAGAAACAGATTTGTCTGTGGTTTTTGGGAGGAGAGACTTTTAACCACCAACTAGATCAAGATGTAGGGCTTCACCAAATGAGGTTGCATATCGAAGAGTACCTTGGCCTTTGCATTTTGTAATTTTAGATTTAATACATATTTCACGGTCATGCGGAGGTTTATAGTTATGGATCTTTGCGTCTTTTAACATAATTCTTTGGGCATGTTGACCTGGATGACCAAGGATACTGTGTCAGTCACGAGCTACTGAATATACAGAAGGTTGATCACCGTTTGATATAGTGGGTTTATACAATAATCTACCACGTATGCGCTGGAATGTGGCACATGAGGACCCATCTGGGCGGATAAGCTCAATATTACGATAGCTTGATGGCCATCGAATGGAAAAACCTCATTTTTCTAATTAAGAACTAGAAATAATGGTTTGTTTCTGTCCCGGTATGTGAATAGCTTCATGAAGTACATCTTTTTGATTGCTTGAAAGGTCTAAATTCTTTGTATTATAGTCATTAGATTTGAGCGCAAAGTTGCTTGTGTGTTAACGACAATAGTAGTGAGAATAGCTAACGGCGACTCGCGTATGCCAGCTCTGATTTGTGAAGCAGATTCTCTCAGTTTAGAGTTCCACCATGCTGTCCACATTGTGGTGGCTTTAGTAGTGGGAAAGTCAGAAAGAAAAACACAGGCAGTTACTATGAGATATATCAGCCGCTATAAGGATTCAAACCAATGATTCCAATTTGATGATGTAAGTTTTGGTAGAGGAACCATTTTCTCAATATTATTTAGTCGCTCTGATAGAGTCCACACCTCAGTTTTCCGGTTTGCTACAGCCAGAAACGTTTTGACATCATCTTCAGAAGCAATCGTAATTTTACTGATTTCAACGTGATCACACGACGAGTGAGAAGAGTTTCCATCTGCCTCTTTAGAGGGCTTTTGAGTACAATTTGACATATTTTAGTGCGTGAGTAGCTGCTTGTATTTATCTGAAGAAAAGTGAAGACAGGAGCACATGAAAAAAAAGGTGTCAAAAATAAAATAAAATGAAATTTTAATAATGCATTATGGTCAGCGGAAGTTATAGGGCCATAACCTGCGGATCTAGAAGCATGATGTTTATTTTGAATATTCTAGACTATTTATATTTACAACAGTATTACATAATAGGTTGCACAATATTAATCGCTGTCGGTAGTCCCGGGTATTCTAACTCAGTATGATATATTGTTGTTCAATGATTCTTCTATTTCGTAGTTGTTCTTGTTGTTATACATTCTATAATCTAGAAATGGTATATATACATTTGAGTGCAAAACCAAGATGACGTCATATAGTCCTACATAATCAACCAGGCTCACATCGCCTACAATAGACCTACGACTACTAACATAACTAAGCTAAAGGAATACATATAGTAATATCCCGACACTGGCAACAACCGGAATGTCGTGTTCATTATATTACTATAACTTCTTTACTATTATTCAATTTTATTTGAAGTCTCTTTCGACCCATTTACTATTGTCCAGATCCACCCAATTTTTATCGACTAGATTTTGTAGCGCTTGTGAAATATTCTTTGATTTTGTAAGAGCATCAGCCGGATTTCATTTACCTGGGATCCATTTAATTTCTGTTATCTCCCTTTTTTCGTATTCTTCTCTTAAACAAATGATGTCAATCATAAGCCGTTTTTCTTGCACAGTATTTAATCTTGTTAAACAGTCGAAGATAGTACGTGAATCGTTGCAAATTATTAGGGGTATCGGTTTTGATAGGTTAAGAATTGAATTGATTGAAAAATTAATTGCCGAGCCTTAATCAAATCCAAGAGAAATTGCATAAAGTTCTGATGCTGAAACAGACTTCGTAACTCTCTTGTACTTTACGGATTGCCAGTGGATAGTATTTGCTTTTCCTTCTCCATCAACGAGGGCTATAACATATCCAAGCTGAGATGAGTAGTCTGGATTAGTGGCAAAAGAACTATCGGTAAAAACAACTAATTTAAGCGTACTAATATCTAGGGGAATAAATTTTAATCCTCGCAAACTATTATTTTGCTGCCACGTCAGACGTCGATTAAGTCTTTGGATATCAGTTATTTGTGGATCTCTAATTTGTGCTGCAAAGGATAGGTCATAGGCGGCTTCGGGTTGGCACATTGTTGCAACATAAGCTCCACGGGCTCGCTGGGCAATGTAAGAATTTTTATCGATGGCGGATTTAATCTTGTCGCACTGTGACTTCTGTGATTGGTTTATTGTGCCTTTCTCAAGTTGTATTAAGCTTCCATTGAATTTTTGTCAGGATACTGTTGTGAATGCACATCACGTGCACTCTTTTCTTTGTCTTGGCGTTATTACTGTATTACTAAGATAAGATAAGAAATCCGAGATGTAAATAGACAACGCGAAACATGCAAGTTAACGCGTAACCAATATATAGAATTGAATACATGAGACCTCTTTATTTCCACTGCTAAACTATCTATCATTTTCAATAGGTTATGTACCCGGTATAGCGCGAAAATAAAAAAAAAATAAAAAAATAAAAACTGTTAAGGAAGTATTAAGCATCAAACGAGCGTTCCAACACCTCTAGCAAACGATACTCAAACCTCAAGCAAGTTTTTCTGCTAAAAGCAGGTCTTAGTTACATTCATTGTCTTACAACCATGGCTCATTTCAAAAACGATGCCTCTGCCATCATTCTCAAGGCCGATGTGG
>QVIK01001012.1:0-14673 GCA_003957845.1 Oidium heveae | reverse complement strand
ACACTGGAAGTGCTGCCCTCAAGCCCTGACGTATTACTTTATCTATTAGGTTGCACAGGTGTGTTGTTTGAGGAGTTGTTATACCCTTTTTAGTAGGTCGCGTTAATCCTGGCCACCAAACGTCTGCTCCAAAAGTTGCAGATGAGATAACGCAAGTATCAACTGCACTTATTAATGCTCGAGGCGCTGCACCGCGTTTGACAGAGTTCAATCGACGTAAATGTTGAGCGATTTTGAGAGCTTTGCTACATCGTGTCGCCACATGGTGTTTAAAGTTGAGCTGATTATCTAGATATATTCCTAACCAACGAATATTCTTAGCTGGATCTATGCTTCTGTCGTTTACTATGATCTGGACCGGAGTTTCTCGACGGCATCCCTGGAATTGAATTACTTCTGATTTTTGAGAGTCGAAAGAAACAGCATTATTTCTTGCCCACTCCAATAAACTATCTACTATCTTTTGTGCTCTCGTTGCAGATTCTGTGACTGTACGACCAATTCCGAGGATTCCGATGTCGTCAGCATATCCAAAGCGCGCTCTAAAATTTCCATGTTTCATCGGTTCTGCTAGGTACAGAAGGAATAGTATTGGGGAAACTAGCGATCCCTGTGGCACACCGCATTCTAGCTTTTTCGATGATGTTGTCCCCCTAGGAAATCGAACTTGTACATTTCTGTCCTTGAGGAAAGAAGCTGTCCACCGGAGGATATTAATTCAACTGTTATCATGTCAACTCCAGGACAAGTATTGCCGCGCCCTATGGTACAATGACGAACTTCTGTTTCACTTAGCTCTTCCGTCCATGGGATTGATCCGCCTCCTGGTAATGTACAGGGTGGTAGGTAATCGCTAGCTTGGTGCCTTGCTAAGAGGGAATCTCTAAGTACGCATGCTCGTTCGTTTTGATTTGAAATGAAATGTCCTTCATGTAAAAGAGGGGAAGTAAGATTATTATGTCTTGGATTTGCCCAACGCATAAGTTTAAATATTTGTTTTGGGGATTCCATTCCCTCAACTTGTCTTTTCCAAAATTCTCTCTTGGCGGCAGCTATTACTTTCCGATACACTTTCGCTTGCAATGAGCGTTCTGGTTCGGTAACTGTTGATCGATAAATTGTTTGGGCTGCCTTACATTCCGAGGTCCACCACGGCGCAGATTTACCATTTTCTCGTTTTGGGCGTTTTCCATCCGCCGCGATCGCTTCTTTTAATACATTACAAATGTCTGCAGCGGCATTATCTATCTCTTCTATCGAATATAACAGAGTTGAAGGTGGAATCCATTGAGAAACGATATACACATATCGAGGGAGCTGTTCTTTCGGGATCCTGAGTGGACCTTTATATCTGGGCTGTGACTGTAGATTGCTAGGAATTGAGCCGACTATTGGAAAGTGGTCGCTGGTCACACATTCCTCGCGCTCTACCCATGCACTTGCTCCAATAATATTAGACCAAGCTAAATCGAGTGTATTTCCAGCTCGGTGCGTCGGCTCTCCTATGATGAGGCAAGACATGTTATTTTCTTCTGCCCACTTCTCAATTTCTTCACCTTGACCATATGAACGTGCTGCGCCGGGTTGCCAAGCCCAGTGTACAGAATTAAAATCGCCTGCGGCAACTGAACGCAGGGGTGGAGTCCAGCTTATCAATGGTTGAACAGCTGAAATATTATGAGGCTCCTTATAAACATTTAGGAAAGTTATACCATTGACTGAAACACAGCAGTAGTCCCCAGTCAGACAAGAGAATGGGAAAATCTGACTTGCTACTATTTCTGTTTCATGTATTCGAGTGTAAGTCACGGCTCGGGGTCTTACATTTTCCCTACCGAAAGGAAGGTGACGTTCAAAGAAAGGATGTGATTTGGTTTGGCCTATCCACCATGGTTCTTGGACTAAGAGGACATCAACTTTTAGTTCGCAGGCGCGAGCTAATGCAATATCCTGGGTTGTCCCTCCTCTTCCCACGTTAATCGACATAAATTTGAGAGGTTGAGGGAGACGACGACCTTCTTGGTCGCCCTTCATAATCGCATTTGGTCACCTGTCGTATCTTCAACAGATGATATTTGAGAAGCATTGGTATCAATAACTTCAGGTTGACTGTTAGATATGACCCTGCTGCTTTCAAGCGTCGCTACTTTTTCTTCGGCAGCCTTTGCTCGGGCTAAAGCTTGAAATTCGCGTTCACCAACTTTCCGGAAAGTCTTTAATTGTTCTTTTGTAGGCTGCCCGTTACGCGTGGGTCGAGCGAGACACCTACGGCTATCAGAACGGTGTGGACCTCTACAGTTTTTACATTTAGTAGGGGCCTTGCATGAGTCTTCAGAATGCATTGTCGAGGCGCAATTTCCATAGGAAGGAGCCCTTGAACAATTCTTAGGCGAATGGTGACCGTTGCAACGTTTACAAAAATCAATTATTTGTTGTTTTTTGAATTTTCTCATGATCCCCGATTCATCAAAGACGCGGAATCCAGGACGGGGAGCTTCGGTAAAGTATGCCATCCATGTTCTATGCGGAGCATTTGGTAGGATGCGGCCATAAAGTCTCAAGGAGGCTGGACGCATTAAAGTGACTCTTTCGATTTCGTTTGCAAGCAATTCCTTAGTTATTTCGACTTGACCTTTTTCTGTACAAATTGAATTTGGAACTGTCGGTATAATGACAGATGTCCAGTTGGAGGCTGCTTCTAATTTAGCGCCAGAGAGAGATAGCCGTACGGCAGCTTTAAGTAGTTCTTCCCTTGTATTGTTATTACGTGAACTTATTGCAAAACCTGAACGAACAGGTTTAATAGTGCCTATTTGAGCTGGCGAAATGGAAAGCCTTTTTACCACAATTTCACGGATTCCAGCTGGAGATAAATTGCGCCATTCATGCTCGACTGGAAGACGGAAAAAAAGTCTATTATCTTGTAGATTTCGAGGTGAATTTTTGTTCTTTACAGGTGCTGTATTATTACCTTTAAATGTTGTCTGAACGGGATCTTTTGAAGCTTGTGAGGCTTGTGATTTTGACGTAATCACAGTACGAGATTTCTTATGACCGTTACGGGCTACTGTTGACCAGGAGTTATTTAAACCTGATGGGTTTTGGGATATAAAATCTTTTATTGGGTTTGTCTCTTTTTCAACTTGACTAATAGAGAGTTTCGAAGGGAAGGGTGTCACAAGTGGTTTACTGGGAAGGTGGGCATTGGGGTTTTCAGAGACCTTAACTGTGTTACTCTTCATCTGTTTTTCAGGTAATGGTGGAGTTGTGTCAGATGCTGCAAATTTGGAGATCGCATCTCGAAGGTATGCTTGGATGGATTTTGCCATATTTTGCTCGTCACCGTCCTTGAAACTGGATACGGTACTATCAATATTGCTTATGAAGCTCGTGCATACCATAAGTCGGATTTGCCAAGCTCTTTCTTTGCGCTGACGTGCGATGAAAATCTCTGCGAGCTCTCGGGGGAGATAAGAGTGGACCTGTTGTTCTTTGTTGGTTAAAACAATTGAGTTTGAGTCTGCGACAGATGAAGCTGCTCGTTTAGATGGGAGAACTGGCTGTAGAATTCGCCTGTTTGTCACTGAAAAATCTAGTGTCTCTTGATTCTGCGGAGGTGGAGGTGGTGTGGGTTGGGGAGGGGAACTTGGTGCTGGTGGGGAAGTGAAGGATGATTGGGAGCTCATTTCCGTTGAAGGAGCTTGGGTTTCGTTTGTAAAATCCATTTGCTTGCGATCTATCAAACAATCATGTTTGAATATAGACTAATTGATTTGTTTATCTCTTTTGAATTTGTTTGGGGTCAAAGACCTCGTGTATATAACAGTGATAAGTGTTAAGGAAACGTAGTTTATGATTTATCACGTGGTATTGCTTACTAACCTGGACGCGTTGCATAAACGCGTGTGTAAATAAATATTCGTAGATGAATTTCCAGTATGAGTTCTCCCTTCTTTGTAGACAATCTAATTCACCAGATTTGACCTCGTCGATCTCAACCATAATCTTTCCCTTGACGATAAGAAGGTAGATAAACGTAAGGCTTAATTGCACCCCAGGAAACTACGGTATACTAGCTAAATCCTGGCTACGACCAGCACATATACTGACCTGCAAGAGATTCTCTTAATGCTTCGCTACGCAAAATAGGTGTTGAAACAGTGATCGGAGTAGGAAAGGCTCAGTCTTACGTTTTTCAATATAAATTTGGAGGAGGAACTTGCCGTCACAACACCAAATTCCAATTTTGGATACTTCTGAAACTCATAAAAATTGTGAGACTTTCTTGAGTTGGGCGATGTAAGGCGGTATCTAAGCTGTATCTTTCGTCCAGAATCAATAGTTCTGATTGAAGGTAAAATATATCTATTTTCGCACGTTTTTTTTTTTTTTTGGCAGTTACTAAAGTAAGATTTGTAATATCGAGAAACTCGAATGTAATTAAACAGGACACAATCATATGAGATACGAGTGATGAAGGCTGGTTCGTGAGGGGAGAAATGCAAAAAGACTGACCCTACCAAGAAGCCCCTCGTAATAATACCTCCAAGCTAAGATTTAGTAGATAAAACCCTAGTATTTCCACGAAGAAAATGAAACCACCTAATTGGCTTGCTTCTCGAATATTACCAATTATAGATATTCAAGCCTGTATTTGACGTAGCTGAAAATACCCGGGGACATTTTCCACCAATCAACCTTCTCAATCTTCTCCAAATTATATATATTGAATTCCGTTTATTCTGAAAATATTATGAAACATAAACGCTCTCTTCCCAGATGGTGTAGGGAAGGTATTCAAGCTGTTTTGGTCTATACCATATTGACAAGTTTATTCCTCTCTTCCCATGATATACATGTATTAAACACATAGCATCTCTGCAATTGTGTAAATTGGCTCAGATCTTAGAGAATCAAAATATTCATTCAACTTCAACGACATTATCAGAACTTGACAATGGGCCAAAATGATGATTCGCCATCTGTTATCAAAGATTCTGCGCCAGGCATCAACATAGAGGTTTGTCTATTTTGAGCATACTTCGTTATCCCCAAGAAAAATTCAATATCAATGTCAAAAAGTGACCATGTAGTTACATACGTACTATAAATTTCGACTTCTGAATTCTTTTGTTTACTTTCCATGAATTTATTCTCACATTTTAAAACCATAGGACCTCAGTCTTCCGAAAAGCATTGTGACCCGTCTAGCTAAATCAGCTTTACCGGCAAATACTCAGATCCAAAGCAATGCTATGTTGGGTCTGACCAAAAGTGCCACCCTTTTTATAAATTACATAGCTTCGCAGTTGGTGATCCTCAGTTGGCATGCTATTTTATTTTTTTACATCAGATCAATTCTACATTAATTTGCTCCCTAGAGTTGTTTTTTACTGTTTTACTAAGAACACTTCCTTCATGATTACCTTTTCTATTTTCACTTATTTGCCTCTAACTTTCAGTTCTTAATAGAGCCAACGAAATTGCTGCAGCATCCAATCGCAAAACAGTAAATGCAAACGATGTATTTGCTGCCCTCGAAGATAGTGAATTTGCGAGTTGGAGATCACAGCTCGAAGCTGAGCTTCAAAGTAAGTTTTAAAGGCTCAAAGTTTTAACCTTGACTCCAGAAAAGACCACATTTGTAGAGTCATTAGTTAATAAAATGTATTGCTTTCCAGAGTACACTGAAATTATCGAGCAACGCAAAGTAAAGTCTAAAGAAATTTGCGGAACACCATCTGCAAAAAAAATAAAGCGGGTTAAACTCAATCCAGATGACAATGTAAATAGCCATGAGAGCAATCCTATCGAGTCTGAGCTGAGTGAAAGCAAATTAAATGGGGTTAAATCTAGCATCGACACGGAAATTGACGACTCTGAAAAGGACGATGAAGACAACCAAAATGAGTCCGAAAAGGCAGTTGAAAATGAAGAAGAAGAAGAAGAAGATGAGGAAGAGGATAAGGATGATGATGAAGTAGAAGAAGAAGCTCTTGCTATTGAGGAAATAGAGGAAGAAGAAAAGGCTGTTGATTCTGATGAAGCTCTAGATAACGGAGAGGATAGTGACTAATAATCAAATTTCTTACGTAAAATATACATATATTTCGCCACTGAATTATAGTTCTGAGGAACTAAATAATGAGAAACAGCTTATCAAAAATTTCACACCCGGCAGAATCAATTTCCCTCAGTGGTTACTATCATGACGTCAGGTATTTAAAGGTTAGGAAGTATGACGTCAACCGTTCAACAGTGTTTATGTTATTTATATAGACATCACTCTTTCTCTAAGATAAAAGGGCTACCATTTAACTCTTAAACTTATCACTGTAAACGTGAATATTGGTAGCATTATCCTAGCTGAATCTAGACCAGGATCATATCAATCAGCTAAATTGCATTAGCTCAAAAGTATCATAAAAAATTTTATCATTCAAGAATTGATCGTCCTTAAATCAAATGACTGACGTGAACACTGGTACTCTTGAAAAAGCTATTGGAATTGTCCACGATATAACAGTTCTCAAAATCGAGAGGCCTAAATTTGAATTACAGCTTTCACAACAGCAGTGGGAAAGCTTAAACTGGTTAATAAAATCGTTTCCCATTGACCCCAGTACAAGTATATCAACATCAAATCGGAAAAATAGCTACGCAAAAGCCGTGGAGTTATTAGAAAATAAAATCTCTCTTCTAAACTTAAAAATAAACTTCAAATATTAGAAGACTCAATAATACTTGAAAACGACCTCATTCTCGAAGATATACCATTGCCAAGCTCGCCTCTAAACCTGAAGGAAAGAAAAGAAATATCAACTAGTAAGAAGTGTCAAGAGAATTCTTCCTTTTCTGAAAAATAACGAGCGGAGTTAGCGAAATTGTGACGTGAGGACTTATAGAAGCTCTAAAAAATTTCAAGCCTCCAATACCTACCGAAAATAAATTTCTAGACACCCCAAATCCGCACTTAGATTTTACCAGAATAGCCATCTGAGGCTACAAACTAGTTATAGTGATAAGCCTTTTTATCCTATTTTCGTGCAAAAGATCTCGGTTATTTTAACCCAGATACGGCAAAATCTGCTGTGAAGATTAGAGTTACTCACAATATCTACCATAATGTTTTCTATTTTACAAATCATCTTCGAGCAAAGAGAAGTGCAGAGAACAGTATTTCTAGAAACCTTGACGAGTGTTTATTAGGAGAAGCAAATCAATGGTATGTAAAAGAGATATCTCATATCACACGTAACGTCCTTCGTGGTGGCACCCAGTGAAAGATTGGTGTTATGTCCTACAAAAAAGATTTTGCGATTCCCCAGGAAGTGCTCTAGTAGCATTAGAAAAGATAACATATACAGTGCAGGTCTTTAAAGAGTGAAGATCTCCAGTGAATTTTGTTTTCAATATAATTTTGCATGAGCGTGCCAGTGGACTCACCCCTACGTCACAAGCCCGGTTATCCCTTGCATTTGAAAATGTTGAAGGTGTGTTGCGAAGAAATCTTTCTTATCCAATACCAGAAGCTAGCATAGATGACTTCATGGCTGAAATAAAAGATGCTTACAAGATTTGGTTGGATGTTTATAAATCTAGACAACCTCTAAAAAACCACCCGTTCCCAAGGCCAAATGGATATATTTATTCGAATTGAAATTATGAGAATCAATCATCTTAGAAAATAGGAAGCTCAAGCGATACTAATATACATTACTCAGATGTAGGATCTTGGCGAGGCGATAATCAGGTAAATTCAGATTCATGTAATAATTTCGTAATGGTCAGGAAAGAAACTTTAACACATATCGTAGTAATCATTACCAAAAACCACTTTCTTAAAGTTACTCAGGCATCTCAAGAGATGCACGCCAATACCACAAAATATACAACGAGCATCTAGAGGAAGCGGTACATAAGACTGAGTTTAGTAATGAGCAAAATATAGGTTATCATGATCAAGAGGGAAAAGACTGGGACCCAGAATTATTATGAAGAATATGATGGTCATTTTGATAATAATGCTATCAACAACCATATTAATATAGCATCACACCTAAATAAACTAGGTTAGAGCAAGTCGACAACATGCAGAAAATGTAGACAATAGTTTAAATCAAACAATAATTTTCATAAGCATCGTAAGGTATGTTCGGGACGCTTATTCCAAACTAAAGATATTCAAAACGATTCTTCCAAAAAATTATCTGATGTAACTGAAACTATTACAATAAAGTCAAACATCCTGTCAGCAGGAACCCCCGAGTACGCTCTTTGTGAACTTATATATGGCACTGCAAAAGCTAGACTCTCAGATACTGGCCCTTTAGAGGATAAATGTCTAGATACTGGATATACTATGTCGCTAATTGTTAGTAGATTTCTTACACAAGAATGTCTCACAAGCAGTAACCATTTCATTATCCAAGACAATCCCCGTCTCTGGTATCGGAAAGCGAACTCCCAATTGCGAAAAATATGTTGGACTAACTATATACCTTCCAGGAGATAACGGAATAGTAGCAATAGAAGCGGAGATATATCTTGGCAAACATCTATCAGCTAATCTATAAGTCAGTATTAATATCTTAGCACCACAAGGAGTGATTTTAGATTTAAAATCAGGATCAGAAACGATATTGGCTTGCAAGGGCATTAATATTCCATTAAATATGCATATTCCTGCTAAGCTTGACGAGTGAGACAAAATAATACAAATCTAAGAATATTTATATAAGCGATTACACAAGTGTATTGTATAACAATTTTTAGACAAGCATTCATCTCTGCTTGATCTCTATCATGAAAAAAGTTACTGCAGGATTATCCAAGTTTAACCCTTCAAATACATTTTCTAAGCATTCCAGAGCAAAGCAGCAGTCAGCTTTTTACTCACCAGCAATTAAAGAGTGTGCCAAAGAGAAAAACTGACATGTAGATGTCAGAAAGTTAATACCAAATAATGGAGAGGTCGTAGATATTAGTTTTACTTGTGCATTCTATTACTAGCGCATATCTAGCTTCTTTATAAATTTGGACCATATCTAGACTTGCAAAAAACAAAGTCTTGAGTCTATCATCATTTTTCTTGATATGCTTATGCCAAAAGCTGTCGTTTTTCAAGAATCTGAAGTACCCTATCAACAGGTGTATACCCACTCAATTTGATGGCCCTTACTTTGGTCCATTCATCGTAGATATCGTGAATAATTGGACCAGTCTTGACAAAGCTATTCATCTTTGTCAACAAGTTGAGAGAATACGAGCTCCAGGGCTTGCTTTGGAGAAATCCCACAGGTTCCTGTCATTCAATAAGGACATTCTCATGTCTTCACCTCTGTTACGAGGCCTATGCAAAGCAAATAAGGTTGAAGAGACACCTCTACTATTATGGAATGGATTTCTAGCGAGAGAATATCTCCATGGCTCTAGGCGGAATTTCTTCATTCACTGCCTTGAAAATGATTGATGCTTTACAGTCAGTCAACATAGTGGTCCTGATTTTTTTCTAGAAGTTTCGACTAAGTTCGCCTTAGACGATTACAACTTAAGCCTTTTCGGGCATTTCAAAGGGACATGCATTTCAATACCGTCCTTGTCTCTTATGACACCACCTGATTTGACTCAAGGCGAAAACCCTCCTTTTCACTCAAATTTTCATGGCTGTCTCACAAGCAATCTGAAAAAGCTAGAGTAAATATTCAAATCTAGGAGCATAGCTAGAGCCGGCAGGACCTCCCTTTTAGGTACAATATCATATCACCGTCAAATTTACAAATTATCAGTTAAAATCATCTTCCACTGTATCTCATGGAGATCAAGAATGATATCGGATTCAGTATTTAAAATATAATTAAATTGGCTATCAAAAAAAAAAAAAAGGAAATGCTTCAGACTCGTTAAGAAGTGTATTCTTCGTAACTAATAAGATATATCAAGGGAAAGTCATATTAATTTTGAGCTTTATTAACGACCATAATTTTCTAAGTTGAAAAAAAAAAAGAACTAAAAATATCCGGTTATGTAAGGAAAAAAAAAAAAGGTTTCCAATCAGTTCAAGAAGATTTAATTTTTTTTGTTTTTTTCGGGGACTTGGAGTTCAAAAAACCCTCTAGAGGTATATATACATATATAGGGTTGAACTGACCATTTCAGAGGATTAATCTTGATCAGAATTCCAATCTTTTACTTCATTTCTATCGCATTTCAATTATCTTAACTTTGAAATAGGTTTCCTTGTCATGACTGTTGAACCTAGTTTGTGACCTTCGGAATAAATCTCGCTTAAGAAATTATAAATCAATGCAGGGCCTCAATCCCGGCATATCACCTTATCATTGCTAATAATAATTATGCACGCTAGTAGTAATTATCCATGCGCATAATCGTAATAATGATTAAAACAATTAAATGCCAAGAAGGGTTAGATGTCAGCCTAATTAAGGTCAGGCATCAAGCCTGTGACATACGGTCTTACTTGTAGAGAGAAATATCAATTTGAGGTTGAAACTCAAACTATAGATGGCAAAACACATCTAAAAAGTCTCTTTGTAATGCACCCAAGCAGCTTAGTTCTCCTCGAGCAAGCTCTGGATATACTCCTAATGGATTGTACTTACAAAATGAACAAATTTGGGATGCCACTTCTACACATCGTTGGCCAAAATGGCCTAGATAAAAACTTTATAATAGCCGTTTGTTTCTTAAGTAAAGTAAAGAAGACTTAGGAAGCTAAACCTTTGCAGTCAGTCAGATAACGAAAGTATATACGGCTCATAACTTGAAGCCCCGAATTGTCGTTACAGATAAAAAGAGCTTGCATTAAAAAATGCCTTAACGAGAGTCTTTCCTAACCCCCCCCCCCCCCTCCAACTCTTTTGCCGCTGGCATATTTCAAAAAACTTGCAGGCTAAAGCGGCTGCTATTTTTTCTATGTTAAATTCTAGTACTGGAGAGGAGGAGGAACGTAAAAAGACCCAAAGAGACTTATTTATAATCAAGCAGAATACCACAGCTAATGCTGAGAGGGAAGAAAGCTTCCTAGAGCACTGGGTAAATACGGTAGACGGGCAAAGAAATAACTATCATGAACTTTCTCAATACTTAAAAAGAGAATGGTGGCCATCTAGGCATCAGTTTGTTAGATGCTATATTGATAGAGAACAGAATTATGGTGCCAGGTAAGTTGTTTATTGTCATATGTTAGTTTTTATTTACTTTCAAAATTGTTTGACCATCAGGATTTGAATTTTTATAGGAGCTAATCCCTGATCGTTAAGAATGAAAGAGATTTGTAGTGAAGGATTTAAGTTTGCTATGGGCTTATCATGCAAGCATGAGATGAAAGCTTTTTTTGAGTAAGGAAAACTGGGAAATCTTAATTAATCAGATTGATCAATATTGGTGGTTTGATAGAGAGGATACTCCTCCAAATAGACTTATTTCTTATTATCATTATTGTTGTGTGCAATTAATGTATCGCACTTCACTTTGTAGCTTGAATGGTGTTGTAATAGCAGATTACATGGTCTACAAATAAATAAAGCAGGGTATGGGCTAGCGAGCCAATTAAAAAAAAGGAGTTTGATAGGGGTAGTATTTACTTATTTATTCTATTTAAGGTCCTAGGCTTACGCCATTATGTCCACTTTGGGTACAGGACCGGCGGAGCCGGTCGGGATCATGGCCTCAGGCATGCCCTACTCGTTCACGCCCGCTATTTACATAAAATGTAAGAGAAATATAAAAGGAAATAAAATGAGATAATAAGATAAGAAAAGGAAGATAATAATAACAAAGAAAGAAACAAATATTAGGATTAGTCTAGTATTTCTCACACCAAGCTCTAACCCGCCATTTCAAGTTCTGGCATTCCATCAGGTACTCACCTCGCGTTCAGCAGAGGATGAGTTAGATATTTGACTACTAAAGCAGTCAGTAATCCGTGCAAATTCTTTAAAATTCTTGAAGCAATCATGCCCAAGAAGATGTCTTCTGAAGGTATCTATATTCATACCATTTCGGAATTTCCGCATTTGTTTAGCGTGTTGACGACAACTAATAAAGTGGGTTGGGGTAGTTTCCCTTCCACAGACGCATTCTAAGTTGGCGTCTACGTGATTTAGGCGACGATGATAAGCCGCGAAGTCACCATGTCCAGTTCTGGCAGCTATTAGTCTATGTAGTAGCCACCGAGATAATTCTAGTTCGGGTGGCTTTTTCCGACGCATTTTTAAGTCTAAGTCTTGATACCTCGGAGGACAGACTTTAGACCACCATTTTTTAATCAGTAGTTGCTGGTGCTGTTCCATAAGTCGGCGCAGGTAAGCTAAGGTAATATAACTGGGCTTAATATTTCTCTCAGGAAGATTTCTTAGAGCAGCTCGTGCTTCCGCGTCTGCTTCTTCATTGCCCTTAATATTCGAGTGTCCTGGCACCCATCTATACTCTATGTTCATGTTTTTGGCTAGATTATGAAATAAGTAAGTTAGCCGAATACTGGATGAAGATTTTCCAGATTGTAAAGCCAACACCGCAGCTTGGTTATCAAGAAGTATGAAGATCTTCTCGCTATTTTGTCTCACTGTTAGGGCAGCTCTAAGTGCCATGGTGGCACCAAATATCTCTGCGTCGTATACTTCTCCCCCATGCAGTGTGCCGTTTTCTTTTTGAAAAGTTACCCCCCTACGTTGAAGGACATACCCCCAAGATGAACGGCCGGGGCCCTCTGACGACCCATCGGAATATGCACAGATAACTGTTGAGTTTAATGAGTTTGACCATTTTTTGAATTCTTCTATCCCCTCACCCTTTGTTCCAAGCATTTGTGAGTATGCTGGAGCACCTAGTGGCTCTGCAAGTTCGGCTTGAGGTAGCTGACGAAAAGCACGTTGGATTCGAGACATCTGGTTTTCAGGTCTCTTAGATAGTCTCGACTTCGCTTTATATTTTAAGGTGCCCACATTAGGACACACACTAGCTCTATTTCTAAGAGGATGTCGATCATCTAGGGAATTAAGACGAGCAGCTAATCTTAAACGATACCCTTCCAGAAGTATATGAGCTGGAGGGATGCCCCCCTCCCTATGGAGAACTACATTTGGTGTAGTTCTCCATACTGGTAAAGCAGCTCTTAAGGCCATACGTAAGACCTTATCAATCAACTCACAGTGAAACGAGGTGGGAGGTCTTACTACTCTGTTTCCTTTCGGTCTAGTTAAGCCTGGCTACCACACTTCAGCTCCATGTGTTGCTACTGGAACTATGANAGTGGCTCTGCAAGTTCGGCTTGAGGTAGCTGACGAAAAGCACGTTGGATTCGAGACATCTGGTTTTCAGGTCTCTTAGATAGTCTCGACTTCGCTTTATATTTTAAGGTGCCCACATTAGGACACACACTAGCTCTATTTCTAAGAGGATGTCGATCATCTAGGGAATTAAGAAGAGCAGCTAATCTTAAACGATACCCTTCCAGAAGTATATGAGCTGGAGGGATGCCCCCCTCCCTATGGAGAACTACATTTGGTGTAGTTCTCCATACTGGTAAAGCAGCTCTTAAGGCCATACGTAAGACCTTATCAATCAACTCACAGTGAAACGAGGTGGGAGGTCTTACTACTCTGTTTCCTTTCGGTCTAGTTAAGCCTGGCCACCACACTTCAGCTCCATATGTTGCTACTGGAACTATGCACGAATCTACCGCCGTAATCAAGGCTTTTGGGGCAGCCCCTCTTTTGACAGAATTTAGCTGGCGCATATGTTGCGCTAGCTTGAGAGCTTTTGCACACCATGTTGATACATGATGTTTAAATGAAAGACCTGAGTCTAGATAAATACCTAGCCAGCGAATATGTTCAGCCGGTTGAATCATCTTTCCACTTACTAAAACTCCAACGGGATCTTCTTTCTTGCGTCCAGGGAACTGAACTACCTCCGACTTTGCAGCATCAAATAAAACCGCATTATCATGTGCCCAACTCGTCAAGTTATCCACCTCTTTTTGAGCTGCAGCGGCAGAGTCTACGGCAGTGCGTCCAAAACCGAGAATCCCAATGTCGTCAGCATAACTGAATCGTGTAGTTGTATTTCCACTCCTCATTGGTTCTGCCATATAAAGTAGGAATAGGAGGGGAGAAATAGGTGATCCCTGTGGCACCCCACACACAAGTTCCTTTGGACTTGTCACGCCTCCTTGAAAGCGAACCTGTACTCTACGGCTCTTGAGGAACGACGAGGTCCATCGCAGAATAGACTTCGGCCATCTTTGAGCTTGCATCCGCCAAATCAATCTGTTGTGAAGAACAGCATCGAAAGCCCCTTGTACATCCAGTGTGATAAGTGTTGAGGCCCAACCTTGTGTTTTTGCTTCCTCTATGTCATGCACCACACAAGAGACGAGATCAGTCGCTGATCGTTTTGGTAAAGCACCGAATTGTTGCTGGCCTACAATATCTAACTTAATGGCAAGGTAAGACATTCTTTTAGCTAATAGTCTCTCTAATCCTTTTCCTAGACACGAAAGTAGAGATATCGGCTTCCATCCTTTCACAGATGATGGGTCACGTCGTGGCTTTGGGAGCAAAACCACCTCCGCCAGCTTAAAGCAAGCTGGGTGATATCCGAGACGAAGGCAGGCTCGAAAAAGCTGTACAACATGAGATTCTATATTGA
>QVIK01001011.1:0-14699 GCA_003957845.1 Oidium heveae | reverse complement strand
AAAAAAAAAAAAATAAAACCTCATGCTTATGCACTACAGGTTATGGCCCTTTGTCACTTCCACTGCACAAACAGCGTCCGTTAACTTACTCTATCGTACGACATCGATACTTCTGTGCTCACGTCTTAATATACGTTAACGTATTTAGCAACTTACGCACATCTCATTATGTCTTCCTCTGACTCAAAACAATCCATCAATGGTCTTCTGATCAGTGATATCTCATTTGCATCAAACGAAGATGTACAAATGTCTATCAATGAATCAAACAAAAAAAGAGAACTTTGGACTTGGTCTGATAGACTCAGCAGTATAGAAAAAATAGTTCCTGTCCCTAAACTTAAATCCTCCAACTGGCCTCACTGGTGTGAGAGCATCCGACGCCTCATTCTGCTCACCAAATCTTCAGCAACTTTTCTTCCTTCTCCTCCACAAAACATAACTATTATCATGTGGTCTGCTTAGTGGACTACAAAATTGAAAGAAGTGGCCCCTCAAATTGAAACAGCTCCTCGAGACTCTCCACNAAATCTTCAGCAACTTTTCTTCCTTCTCCTCCACAAAACATAACTATTATCATGTGGTCTGCTTAGTGGACTACAAAATTGAAAGAAGTGGCCCCTCAAATTGAAACAGCTCCTCGAGACTCTCCACTGACTCTCCTCACCACCATCGTAGATGTTACAATGACTAAAAGACAAACAAACCTTATGAATATAGCTACTAGGTTTTGGACATTCCAACCTGTTAAAGGAATGACTTTAGTAGCTTTCCTAAGAGAATATCAGAAACGTCTTGATCTCAGGGAACACACTTCAATAACACCGGAAGTAGAATACCAAATGAAGTATCTTTTCCTTTTTCATATTACCAACCTTTATCCCGATCTTGCAAATCGTTGTCTCAGTTATACGTTTCAGAACATGGTTTCGGAGTGCCTCAAATGGTCAACCACAATCAACTCAAAACTACCCGACCCTTAGAGAAATACTGTAATTTGTAATTTTTGTGAAATAAAAGGACACAAAAAAAATGAGTGTAGGAAAAAGAAGAAGAAGCTGGAAATGGCTGATTCACGGCAAGCTGGAAAACCTTCAAAGAGCAAGGTTTTGTCTGTAAATAGTACTACTGATAGTTCTGCTTCCAACTAGACACTGCAGCAGACTACCATGTCTCTGGCAATGAATCTGATTTTACCTCTTATATGAGTACCCCTCAAATAGTGAGTGTCGCAGGAGGCGGCCAGGTAACAACTGCTGGCTCTGGTGATCTTAAATTCCTCTCCCTTGATAACTAAACAGAAATTCTTCGAGGTGCAATACACATGCCAGGCCAAATGCATCGTATTCTCTCTACTTCGCAACTAGAAAAACAAGGTTTTTCTATTAACTGGCCCTCGGGCTATCGTCATGTTCAACTGATCCGCCCAAACGGCACTGTCTGTGCTGTATTTCATCGCGTTTTTGGTAGATTAATCTGTAATCCTCCCGCCTCAAAACCTATGATACCTCAGACGTACCTAGTAGGTCGTGATTGGCACAGTATCCATTGCCATCCAGGAGAAAAAGCCCAAAATGCCATGTTGAAAGCAGCTAATATTAAACCTCAAAAATTTCCCAATGATTGCGAAACCTGCGCAAAGGCCAAAATCACGAAGATTAAAGGACATTGTTCCCTACGCAGTGCATCTTACTTCGGTTAAGCAATTCACTTAGAGTTAGTAGGCGGTCAAAAGTCATTATCTCCTACAACTATGGAAAAATTAGCTCCACACGCAACATGGTTTCTTCTCGCAGTAGATGAGTTCACATCCTGGAAATGGGCATATATTGTCTATTCCAAGAAAACAGTCCCCACTCAAGTCAAATACCTTCTTGAACATTTAAAAGTAAAATTTGACAAAGCCCCAAAGCGTCTTCATACAGATAGTGGTACTGAATTCTCAAATTCAGAGCTCCAAGAAGAGCTACTTTCCCGGGGAATTGAATGGCACAAATCATCTTCTCACGCACCCGAACAAAATGGGATTGCGGAGAGAAATTTCCGCACTGTCACCGATAAAATGCGCGCTCTACATTTACAATCTTCTCTACCACTGCGTTTATGGCCTTTGATTCTTTTTGCCTCTATAAATTCACTTAACATAACTCCCAACAGCATAGCTCCAACATCCCCACACTATGCAGTCTTTAAAAATATGCCTAACATTAAAAATCTCCATCCCTTCGGATGTCGAGCTTTCTGGCTTGATCCGGATCAGAATAAAATAAATTCCAAAGCTAAAGGGGGCATCTATGTCGGTACTGAATTCACTGGAGGTCACAATATCCTAAATCCCGAAACAAATAGAACTGTCATTCGAAGAGATATTCGTGTCCAAGAAAATGTCTTTCCTCTCAAAACACAAATTCTCGCTCTTAAATCGAGCAATCGTCGTATTTTAAACTCTGCTTTATCGGGACCCAATGCTCATCACTGGAATTTAGCTATAAATAAAGAGATAGATAACATGACTCGCAACAAAGTTTGGACTTTAGTTCCCAAATCTGAAGCTTATGGTAAGCTCATGACAGGAAGGTGGACTCTAAAAGAAAAATCAGACGGCCAATTCAAAGCTAGATGGTGCGCTCGAGGATTCTCTGAGCCATTTGCCGATGATACATATGCCGATGTTTTGCCCCCTTCCACAATGCGTATGTTGCTCGCATTCACTGCTGCACATAACTTACACATTCGATACGTAGATATGACTGCAGCTTTTCTACATGCAGATTTAGACCGCCCTCTATATATCGAACAGCCTCATGGCAGAGAAGTTTCTAAAAATCTAGTCTGCAAGCTCCATAAAGCTATATACGGTTTAAAAACTGCACCAAGGCGCTGGCAAGAAAAACTGCGTCTAACATTAAACAAAATTGGATTCAAATCACTAAAATTTGACACTAATGTATTTCGACGGGACCAAACAATAATCTCGACCTACGTCGATGATTTCATGATAATATCTGCCTCAAATTTTGAAATCAATAACACTATCCGGGAACTCGCCAAAGCCTTCAGTATTAAAGACTTAGGCGACTTAAATAAATTTCTAGGTATCAATATAATTCGTACACCAGAAGGGATTCATATTAATCAAAAAGATAAGATCGACGCACTCTGTGAAGATATGAACATGCTTCATTGTAGATGTGCCAATACGCCAATTCTAGTTATTGCTGTTCTAGCATTTTGAGAATTCGAATAAAATAAATAAAATAAAATTAAGCACTAAAAGTTTTCAAAATGGATGTAAATAGCCGGATCTCAACACCTTTGAAGGACTGTAAAACATTTAATGAAGATCTAGGAGACGTTAAATTTAACCCGGAGGACCCAAGTCACCAAACAAATGGGAACACAACAAAATTTGTTATTAAATGTTTAGATTCATACCGAGAACTACAATTCAAGGATAGCGACCTTTGGGAAGTATTTCGAGAAGATTTTGCAAATTAGACTATTACAACTTTTGAATTAGCAGACAAAAAGGCAATTCGACTGCTTCGAGATTATTTGCGAGAAAATGGAGTTTGGATTGAAAAGAAGAAAGGATTCCCAATATCTAGGGCCTTAAATGATGTGATTAAAAACGAGGATGAACATATTTGGACTCCCGAGGAAATTACTCAACAAGAAAATATAGCTCCTTTCAATTCTATTCACAAAAGTAACGTGACCCTAAACCCAGAGGCATCTGTTACCTCTAGGACTATTGGAAAGACCCCGATCTCTCAACTACAGCATTTCGAAGAAAAACCGTTGGATTATTTACCAATGTCACAACCTCTTCGACAGTCACCAATTCGTCCTACAGAAATCATCTTCCGGCCAGCACCAGCTCCCACTCTCCAAAATGCTAGAAATTGTGTACATTCATCCCCTATCGAGCTTCCTTACCCTGAAAAATATTACCGCTCCCTAAATCAAAAACCTCCTCAAGCAACAACTCAAGCTTTACATATCCCCCAACATGCTCGACCCCTAGAAAGTTTCCAGCCGCACAAATATTACTCATTACCACAAACACCAAATCACCATGAACAAATTAATCCAAATATCTCACCTTTAAATCAGCCCAATTTTCAAAATGAGCCGGCAACTCATTATAATCCTAACTTTCAACGCCCATTAATCTCCAATCAAAAACGACTAGTTAATTCCGAACCTCAAATTCCACAGATAACAAAACCTGACATATATCCTAGATCCCAAACTTTAGAAACTATACCAACCCGTTAATTAGGATATCTGGCCAAAATATATAGAAATGAAGATAGATATGATGGGGCGGAGGACAATTTAGACTTATGCCTCGGCATATTTTATGATATGTGCTCGAAGATAGGTATCCAACAGCAATTTTTACAAGGATGCCTTTTCATTTATGTTCAAAGAATCTGCCCGGCAATATTATCATATGTACACTATGAGCCGTGGTGATACATTCGAACATATGATAAGTATGCTAAGATCACATTTCGAAACAGAAGAACGTCAACAAAAACTAATGGTAGATTGGAAAAAATCAACTTAAGAAATATTATAGAAAATAATCAACATAAAACAGTTATAGAATGTTTTGAAATAATGGTGGATAAATTCCGAAAGATTCAAATCAGATTACCACAAAGGTACCAGGGTGACCTTAGCTTACGAGATGTAGTCATTGATGCTGTCCGTGATGTTCGCGAATGTTCGTTTGCTTGCTATAAACTAGCACAAACGCTTGAAGCATTCTGTGCAGATGTTCGTGCATCGATTGCCACTAATGATCGACTTATAAAAACCCAAGCAACATCTACACAGGAGTTTGTTTCAAATGGACAATATTTTATAGATCGTAAATATGGTGGAACGCATTTTCCCCAACAAGAAATACGTTATCCAAAATCACAAAAGTTGAAGAATTGTTTTGTGTGCAAAAAGGAAAATTGTTGATCAACAAAGCACTCAAAACAAGAGCGTGAAAAGGCATACAATGCGTTCTGAGAACGACTCACAGCTAATGGTAAACCGGCTGGAGACCGACAAATTCGACAGTATGTCTTGGAATGTGAAGGAGATCAATCCGAAAACGAAACTGATATATAGGACGCGTTGATTATGAAACTAAAAGTTAGATAGTGATGACGATGAGTATAATAGTTATGAAGATAATTGTAATGATAGTCAAAATAATGATAGAATTTCACAATACCTGACAGCTTTTGGAGAAGTCTGTGAATTCCACACAGTCACTTTATTAAATGAACAATCAGCAAAACATTCCCTTACAAAATTTGATTCCTCCAACGACAACCAGTCACTTGTCTGTCCAGTAGATGTTGTGAGCAGCCATTCATTCACAGACCACCACTCCTTTGTATCTAAATGTATCTCACCGATAGCCTCTACATTCTCATTTGATTCTAACAACTCACGCTATTCAAATTCAAAATTCCATGGTATAATAATTGATACTGGAGCAGCTAAAGTCTCAACAGCAGGCTATAATCAATATTTTGCTCTTGCTAAAATCCAAAACCTTGCTATGGACGATTCTCAGGCTGGTAAGACAAAAATTTGCTTTAGCATTGGCACTTCATGTTCAATTGGCACTACAATTGTTTGTACCCCTATAGGAAATATCGATTTCCATATATTTCCATCTAAAACGCCCTTTCTGTTATGCCTACAAGACATGGATAAACTTGGTGTACTATTTCACAATCTAAGAAATATTCTGATTCAGAAAGAAACAGTGGTCCCAATTATCCGTAAGTGGGGACATCCCTGGATGCTCCTCGGCAGTAGAGAAGAATCTTTGGTATATAGTTTCACGTCAGATATCGCAGAATGTCACATTACCGAATCTGAAATTTGGCAATTACATCGTCGGTTTGGACATCCTTCCGCAAGGCGCTTAGCAAAAGTACTTAAACTCTCTGGTCATATCTTCGACAATAACGTGTTATAAAAACTGATTAAGTACTGTCATTCCTGTCAAATGCATGGCAAAAGTCCTGGACGCTTTAAATTTCGTCTTCACGATGAGAAGGATTTCAATCATTGTATCATTATAGGTGTTATGTATATTGATAATCGACCAATATTACATGTCAGTGATGAATCTACAAAATTTAACGCGACAAGATGGTTGAGAAATGTTTCGGCACAGCATACATGGGATGCATTGAGGGCCTGCTGGATAGATGTTTACATCGGACCTCCAGATCTGGTGACCCATGATGCTGGAACAAACTTTGCTTCAGGAGAATTTCGACAATACGCGGCATCATTAGCAATAAAAATTAAAGAAGTGCCAGTTGAGGCACACAATTCAGTCGGTCTGGTGGAAAGATATCATACTCCTTTACGCCGAGCATACGAGATAATCCAAGAAGAAACAAAAGGGCTCGATAAGGAATCGATGCTACAAATGGCGATTAAAGCCGTCAATGATACGGCAGGCCCAGATGGCATCGTTCCAACTTTACTAGTCTTCGGCGCCTACCCTAGAATGACCTCATTATATCCACCAGCGCCTTCTATTGTTAATCGAGCAATCGCAATAAAGTCAGCCATGAAAGAAGTCAACTGATATTATGCAAAAAGGCAAGTTACAGAAGCATTAAGGATGCAAAATAGTCCAAATACATCTAAACTTCATAACTTACCATTAAACTCTCAAGTCTTGGTTTGGCGCGAAAAGGAGGGATGGACAAGCCCCTTCGAGTTTCTTGGAATAGAGAATGAAACGTGCACAATTAAAATGCAAAATGGCTCTACGAGGTTTAGATCTACATCAGTAAAGCCTTATCACTCTGATAAGCCTGATAATTCATCAACTTTTAAATAACCATCATTCTAATTCTCAAGAAATTGAAAATATAGCAAATTCTTCTATACGAAAATATCCAACACGTGAAAGAAAACCTTCACAACGGGCGCAAGAATCTCAATTGCACAGTGCCTTCATCAGCAATAAAGAATCACGCGATTTAATACTCTCGCAAGAATTGCGTTCAAAAGGAATCATAACTACATCCGGGAAGCCTTTTGAATTATCCCGCCGTAATGAAGTGGAAGGAATAATTGATAGAGATGTTTTCAAGTTTCAGACATATGACTCACAATCAATGCGTGGTATAAGGTTATTTCGCTCTAGGTTTATCGACCAAGTAAAAGGTAAGACAACAAATACACCATACGAAAAATCAAGATTAGTTATACAGGCGTTCAATGACGAGGGAAAGAAAGAGATCCTAACACAATCACCGACAATCAAATGTGTCTGCCAGAGACTTCTAAAAGCAATTGCACCTTCCTTATCAGCAATGAATATTCATGTTTACCTCCGTGATATAACTCAGGCATACGTACAATCGACAACCTGCTTGAATCGTACTATATTGGCAAAACCGCCAAAAGAAATTGTCTCATCATTGCCACCGAATACAATCATGCGCCTACTCAAGTCGTTATATGGTATTGCAGAAGCTGGCACTCATTGGTTCTCTACATACCACAAGCATCATTGCCGTAAACTTGGAATGTTGACATCAACAAATGACACATGCCTATTAATTTCAACAGGCAATGATTTTGGCCTTGTGGGAATGCAGGTTGATGATACATTATTCCTAGCAGATAAGAGGTTCAAAGAACTGGAAGACCTTGAGTTAAATCTTAACGAAATAGAACTAACTCAAAAAGGACAAATTGACCGCATCCAGCTAGTTGACAATAATGACGATGATTCCAAAGAAGTTTATCGGGTACAAAGAGCCCGTGCTGCTTACATATCCACAATTTGTCAGCCGGAAGCTGCTTTTGATCTCTCCGTGGCCGCACAACACCAAGAACCGACTGATAGTGACATTAACATCCTCAACAAACGTCTCTCATGGCAAATGAAAAACAAAGATCGAGGATTGAAATATATCCAAATTAGCCTAAAAACAGCAAAACTCATAGTACTTGTAGATGGATCATTTGCCAATAATAGGGATTATAGCTCCCAAATTGGTTACGTTATTACTCTGGTCAATGAAAGTCAATATGATCAGAACTTTAAAGTTAGGGGTAATATTATACATTCGAGTTCCGTTCAATGCCGACGAGTAACTAGAAATGTACTAGCATCAGAGTTGTATGCTATGGTAACTGGGGTAGATGTCGCGTTTTCAGTTTCCACGACATTGAACTTGATTACAAAAAGGCTAAACCTCAACGATATCCCTCTGATAGTATGTACAGACTCACTCTCATTGTATGGGTGCATGGTAAAGCTGGGAACTACTAAAGAGAAACGTTTAATGGTAGATATCATGGCCATAAGACAATCTTATGAGCGACGGGAACTATTTGAGATCCGGTGGATAAGCGGTGAGAATAATCCTGCCAACTCTATGACAAAAGATAACCCCTCAACCGCTCTCCAGAAGCTCATCGATACAAATGAGCTAAATATTAAGGTCCAAGGATGGATAAACCGTGTAGAAAACAACAAGAATACTTGTGATGTGGTTTGAAAGCAAATTCAATTGAAAACGAAGTTACTTTCTTAGGTTTGCCACGCTGGGGAAAACACAAGTAATTTAAATAGTGCCAGTGTCGGGATTATCCGCATCACGTGGCGAAGCGTCGCCCATTCCATTTGCTTATGTAATGTTTGTTTATTAACAAATTAATCGCGTGAACTGTAACATAGAGAGAGATAGAGATATAGATTACTTTACGAATATAAACGTTTTTACTTATTCAAGTGTACCCAGTGATACCAACAGATTTTGAAAGAGGCATGGTATAGTGTAACGTCCGAAGACCTTATGAGTCTTATTCGAACCATGCCAGAAAGATGTCGGGCTGTTATGGATGCTGACGGTGGGCCTACTAGATTCTAGTCATCTTGAGTTGTGTATTTTATTGATATAGAAAATTCGCTTAATGTTACAAATCAGGCTTAGAGCCTATAATAGAAATAAAAATAGACTTGTGCTTCGAATTTGCTGGCCAATTTCTGCCATATAAATTTTAGAGTTCCACCAGGAGATCATGAATGAATCAGGCTAGACTGAGAAATTTTCACACCTTAAATCCCTGTCTTAATTCATGTGGTGCTTCGAATATCCTAGACATAGTGTATGCTTTAACAGTAAGTCAGTCGTACTAATACTTCAATACTCGTGACTTGAATTATGCATGTCGAATTAGTAAGCTGAAAGGGATGAGTGTTATTGTTTCTCTTCTCTTCTCTTCTCTTCTCTTCTCTTCTCTTCTCGGTTTTATTACAATTTTTTTTTTTTTTTTCAACATATTAAAAAGTGTTTGATGTTTTTAAAGTGGTACACTCTTTCATATAGCCCTATCGAATACCTACATATGAAGAAGTATTGCGGTTGTGCTTTTTTAATATTGTATTTCATAGATAGTAGGCGTCGAGTGGGGGAAAGGAATAGAACACTTGCATCGTACAATTTCCTGGAGATTTTTTTGTATAATCAGATCTGAAAATGAAATGCAGAAATGGAGAATACATATTCCCCCCCCCAACTTCCATGAGATGAAGTTCACAACCTCAATACACCCACCCCATATGGAGTCAGATACAATGCTTAAAATTGCTATTCATATAACTTGGTGAACTTAAAATATTGAGGTATTTCACGTTATTTGTCGACTTACTACGCTAATTACGCATATATTGATTGAAAGTGTGAAAATCTCATTTGTTCAATTCCGGCCGGATGCGGATGCGGTTGCGGTTGAATGATAATCATGACGAGAATTACTTAATCAGGACTAGCTTGAACGGCTTGAACATCAGCCCAATGTGTCTAAGAAATTGTTGAGAGGGACGAGAAGAGCTTCATTCTATCTTGAAAATTGAAATCTATATCTTTTATTTTTTAATATTCCCATCCCTTTTAATTTCAGATAAAATATATGTACATATGAAAATCATCTACTCATTATCCTCCAACCATTTTTCCCCCTTTCATGAATTTTTTTCTTCTTTTCGAAAAACAACGAAAAAACATTTCAACTCCCATAAAAACGCCATTCATCATCATCAGGTCTCTATATAAACAAAGGTATTTATGAGCTTTAAGTACATTTTCATCAATAACTGTCAACAAGAACATGAAATATGTATATATTTTTTAAAAAAACATTCTCCTTAACCGATTCGGAGATGCAGAAAGAAGTAAAGTATTTTGAATGGACAGATTTTTATTTGGCGAGCTTAAAGCTTGCTACACATAGTATTCATCTCTGCGATTGGGATGAATAAGGCTTTTTAAACCGAACATTGGTTTGTTAAGTGGGGATTCTCCTGTTACTTTGTAAACAATCTTATCGATAAGTAAAGAGAAGAATTTCAATCTTACCTGTAAAAAGAAACGCGTCGTACAGAAATCCACCAAAGACGCAGCCAGCAAAGGGTGCAATCATGGGAATCCAAAAGTAGTAATCGCCAGCGGTCCAAACATCTGTGCCGTATCCTACACATGATGTAAACAATCTTGGGCCAAAGTCACGAGCCATGTTAATAGCGAAGCCTGTCTGCCAGCCAAAGCATGATCCAATACCAAAGACTACAAAGAATAGTGCTAGAGGAAGTAATTTCCCAGCGCCCATATTTTTCTTGTCCTGGAGCATGTATATGCAAAACATTAATATGGCAGCGGCAATAAACTCATTGAAGAATTCTGTCGTCCTGGAAACAAAGTCTTGAGGATATGTTGCAAAGATGCCAGCCGTGGCAGTACTACTAAAACCAGGGACGGTGCGTACGCCTTTACCGCCTTCGAAAACATCGATAGCATTTTTATAGTTACCTAAGTATAATTAGTCTCATGATTAATCCAGAATGACTGTAGCCATGCAAGATAGCGAAAGCGATGACACAGATGAAACGAATTTAGAGTATAGAGGGATATAGGGCACCAACCATAGACAACACCCGCTGCGCAGAAAGCACCAGCTATTTGTGCGGCTGCATAGACGGGGAACTTGGACCATGGCTGTTTGCGGAAAATACTAAGTAAGCCGTTAGAGTCTGATCAATAATCAAATCAGCCATAGTGACGGTTGAATTACCAATTTGTGAAAGTTACAGCTGGGTTGATGTTTGCCCCACTTATCTATTCAGAATTAAGTAAGCTTCGGGTACTTCTAACATTTTTGCTGAAATGGGAAGACTTACCCCTGAAGTATATACCCCGAGCATCACGCCAAGTCTAATCACGAACAGATTAGTTACTAATCTGTGGATACTAATGAAGAGTTTATCACATACCCCCAACCCCAGCATATACTTTGCCACTCTCCTCGGGTATTATTGCTTAGAACAACTTGAGCTATAGCACTATAGAATCTTTAGTACTCTGTGCTATTTTAGGAGAATGACCTTCGACAAATGTCTTACTCACCCATCACCAAATAGAACTAAAATAAATACACCAAAGAACTCTGCAAGTGGCTCTCTGAGGGCATGTCGTATACGACTCCATCCAGTTAATGGGCCATCTCGTATTGGACTTCTGTGTCGTGGTGGACTATAATGTCTTTGTGTCCGTCTTGTATATCGATGATAGTTGCGATCTTTATGGTGATGGTTATTGAAATTTCTTCCGTCATCAAATGCCATTGATTTCTCTCTTTGGAAATATCTTTCACCAAATCTATCATCATCATCATCGTCATCATTCCCACAATGCCTCTCAGTGACTGTTTCGTAAAAGACTGGTTTACTTGGGAGATCGGGTAAATTGGCATCGCCAGTTTGCTCAACGGGGGTTTTAACCTTGATCGGATTAGGTGCAACAGGATGAGAATTGAGTGACGATGAGCGGCGACACGTGTTATGAGCAAACTCTTCTGAATGAACTCTTGGTGGTTTTCTCATGTGCACATCTTCTTCATGGTATATAGTTGGTCCAAATGATGGGCGACGAGTATTGAAGGCAGTCTTGGAAGCCATTGATAATTGACAAAAGTTATATGTTCAAAGTAAAAAAGTATATTTTATCTGAGGTGATAATATCGTTTGGAGTTTAGAAGCAAGATCTTAACTGATGATGATGATAAATTATTATGAGAAGAACAGTCTTCTATATATCTTGAAAATGCTAGGCTATGAAAGGAGAATATGCTAAAGGTAAAAATGAGATAACTTCCACCGCCCCCCCTTCCTCTTTCCCCCAGCCTTCTTCCAACTCTCAGCCAAAATATCATCCAAAATAAGTGTAAAGACATGAGACTCATACAACGATATTCGGCAGTGCAAGGTAAGCATTCCCGCCTGATCAGATGCATCGATGGATAGAGATCACTTCACCCTCGTAACCATGTTCAAATCAATGGGGAGGAAAAGAGAGAGAGAGAGAGAGAGAAATCACTAGGGACCCTTTTGGAGAAGAAAGGAATAGGTTGGGGAAAGAATGTGAGTTAATGCCATAATTCTGTGTGGTTCTCGCGTGGACGAAGTTGAAACGTTTGTTGGAGCAAATCCACCAATCGATTGAATGTTAAGTGTGGCGCTGCTTTAACATCACGATAATTCCACATTAACTTATTAAAAAAAGATCATAAGCTTTATCTTCAATTCTCTATGCCTAGCTATGAGCTTAAGCTCGGATATATTTTTTTAATGGGCTAATTATTCTGGTCATTACGTCTTATTCAAAAAAAAAGGTTGGTTATTTTTTTGTTTCCTGAGTCATTTGGAACTTATTCATGTGTAAATACTATAATACCATACAGCGATGGAAAAATGGCTGGCAAATTTTGGTATTTCTTTCCCAATTCAAAGGGCCTTTGGGATTACTGATAAATTTTAGGTCTTTAAATTTTTTAGTTCCCCGTTTACATGTGGGGGAGGAGAAGTGGGTGGACAAATATATATTTTTTTTTTTTTTCGAAACTTGATGGCGAGGATCACAAACAAGTCTTGGCAAAAACAAAAATAAGAAGTGGGTGGACGAAAGCCAAGGGAAGGCAAGTAACCGAATTTTTTAATAAACTAGCAAATTGATAAATATTTTTTGTTTTGGTAAAACTTTTAGAAACTTTACCCTACCATTCATTTCATTTCATAGACATGCTTGCTCCCTTCACCACTGTACGTTCGTCTTTTCGCTTTTTTTCTCCCTCATTCCCGAAACAAACCACCACCTGCTCCTTCTTCCTTCACCATCTTTCTCCTATGATTCAAACATGTGGAATATACAGAAAAGTGAAGAATTAAAAAAGGTCTTATAAAAGGATCTATTCACGTAGCCCCAATTCCTCTCCCCGATTTTTTTTTTTTTTTTTTTTTTTTTTTTTTTTACCCGCGTGGAATACATAGGATAATTAAACATAAGACGACTAGACTGACTTTTCTCCCCGAAAACAAACCCCTTTTCCCCCCTCACCCAACTAGAAAAAAGAGCCTTGAACATTTAACTAGTAATATACAGAGGGCAAATATAATAGAACAGAATATACAGAGATTAATTGAAAAAATTTTATATATATATATATACACAAAAAATGGACCTGGGAACAAATATCGATATCTCATCCATCACCTTTTTTTCGCTTAATACCGCTTTCTGGTGAGTCATTTCTTTGTAAATCAGAAAAAGCTAATAAGCAAAACTAATCAGGCAACGATCGTTTACCCATAACCGCCTCTCCCCCCCCCTCCAAAAAATAATAAATTTAGACGAACAAGTAAATAACCAGCATCTTGCCATTCTTTATTTTTTATTTTTTTTTTGAAATGTTCGTCAAGATATAAGGAATAATAAATTCATCGATTGTATAGCGTAATAAATATTTCTAGCCACTCTAAAGATGGGTCGAGGAATATGTTTCTCAGTATACCTAACGTATTCTACTCCCGAGATTTTTCTCATCATACAGCGAAATATTTAGCTATTTATTATTTACCATTTACCGACCGCTTTTATTTTATTTAAGGAAAAAAAAAAAAAGGTAGTTAAAAGCTGACCACAGGAATCATTGTTAAATATTAAAGATTCTAAAGAACGTGATCTTGTTGGGACATCTCTCTGTCCTAGCTACAAGTCAGCAAAAAAAAAAAAAACACACAAGATGTAGAAAATAATTATTTTCTAGATATCGTCACTGGATGGCAAACCATTGATGAAAACGGCTGGGTAAAAGTAATCAAAGGGATTAAGTAAACCCCCATGTACTAGCTTTGTATAGCTAGCTTCTTGACTGACTCGTTACTGGTGGATAAAGGCAGCAAGCTACGAAAGTACAAAATCAGATCTCTACCGGGTGTGTGTTGATCATAATGAGTCATGCACAACTAGGGTAGGTAGGTAGGTAGGTAAGTAGGTGGCTATCTCCCAATCAGGGTCGGATGGCAGTGTGGTATGCCATCTCCGGGGCCCTTCTCCCAAATTAAGACTGGGCAGTCTAGGTATCTTATCTACACTACCTTACCTCACTTGACACGGGAGATGGTTGGTTCCAATTCATCAGACCTAACCACATTTACAGCATGCCTAAGCTATTCGAAGCAACTTATCTATATTTGAGATCGCTTCAGGGGTATGTATGTGTACCCCTGAACATGTTCTTTTGCCTTACTATAGGTTCTAGGCAGAGAATTGCACCAGGAATCTTTTTTTTTTTTTTTTTTTTTTTAATTG
>QVIK01001010.1:0-14710 GCA_003957845.1 Oidium heveae | reverse complement strand
ATTTAGACGTAAATAGATAGAGGGAGGATAACCATCAACCAACTTTGAACCCTACAGTACTAGTACTGAACTACCCGTTACTAACATTAAGATTATGAATATAAAAATGTGATAGGTGGAGGATAGATGATTGAAAGAAATGAAGGAGATGATAGTGGATGTATAAAAATTATCCATTTTTTCCTCGTGGGCTTTCTACCATTGGACTCCCTTTGAGACATTATTATCTCTAATATTTTACAGAATTCCTATTCCATACCATGCAACGAGTTTCTCCTGNAAGATTATGAATATAAAAATGTGATAGGTGGAGGATAGATGATTGAAAGAAATGAAGGAGATGATAGTGGATGTATAAAAATTATCCATTTTTTCCTCGTGGGCTTTCTACCATTGGACTCCCTTTGAGACATTATTATCTCTAATATTTTACAGAATTCCTATTCCATACCATGCAACGAGTTTCTCCTGATCATCCACACCTAGAAATTGTGCTTTCAAAGCATAATGGTAAAGTACCAAGTAGCTTAATAGTTCACCACTATTGTTTATTTTTTTTTTTTAAGCGGTTAAGAATCGAAGTGCCTCTAGGATCGAGCCAGAATGATAGTTAACAAGTTGATTTATTGAAATTACGAGAAAATGGAAAATGGGAGATAATTATTAATATAAAGATGGAAGTCTTGAGTTTCGACCAGACTTAAATCCCTGCTATGGGCCCGCTTATTGTATGATCCATGTATTGTTACTGGGAATACCATGGTAAGTCTTGATTTTGCGATCAGAATAGCAAAATGTGTGATTGAGTTAGAAATCCCCTACAAAATCCTAGAGTTTGAATCTATTTGATCGATACCCTAACCATTTCTAAATTGAGACATCCTTTATACGCCTATGTACTGTCATTTCCTTGCCACTTAAGTATACTTCAATCACTTTCTATACACATTATTTAATTGATGTCCAAAAACGTGCATATATCATACACGACCCCTAAACGCTAGCAAGTAATGGAGTCTCATAAGTTGAAAAACATGCAACCTTCAGTTGATGAGGTAAATTTGAAACGCTAGATCGTTTGGTTAATATATTTTTTCTCATTTGCTAATTAGATACAATCTCTACCCTTCAGATTCATCCTTCTCCGTCAGCACTTCAGGAGCTCTTTGACACAAGAACTATGTCCACATCTAGATCGCATCTATATAACCTTGCACATCAAATTCAACATAATCTTGAGTTTCAGCATGCTTGGTGCGATCTAATTATTCATGATGATTCACCAATTACGCACAATAAGCTTCCACGACCTTTGATTGCTGGATTACCACCGAAACGACTATATATTCATCCGGATGAACAGATTGAACTCCTAAAGCATGAAAAAGGTGACATTTATGTTACCATAGGAGTTAAAATATAAGTCTAATTAATGTTCAGTTGAGATTAGCAGTCATCCAGAAATGGAGTGGATTCTACCTACTCATGTGACTGAAAGTTGGAGTCTGCAGGCTCTTGCCGAGATATTTGATGCAGTTGAAACAGTTCCACCACAATCATCACATTTATTAAACCAGAATACAGATAAAGATGTGGGATGGCAGTGGCGTGGACCGCATAGACAAAAGAGACTATTATTGGCCACATTACATGATGATAGTACCGTTGTTTACTACATTGTACATGATGGCATTGTAAAGCCTCGACAAAACTGAATAAGGAATTGACTCGTTAAATGGAGATTTCAGACTCATCCTTAAGTTGATTACCAAAATATGACTCGCAATCGTTGTTGACAATTTAGTCATAAATGATTAGTGTCGACTATGTCCCAGTTACATACAATGCATATTCCGAGTAATTCAACCCAAGAATGACGTTTTCGCAAGAGGTCATAAGATTCACGGATAAAGTCATTATTCCTCAAAAATGGCACCACAAACATGCGATTGGATCACAGTGCCCGAATACTATTCTTGAAAGGGAGAATAGTCCGGCTGCAGGTCATTTCCAAGGGGAGGACTTTTAAATATCAGACTCTCGCTGTTTGAACATCTCGTGACCATCGCTCAAATCTACGTCGCGTTGATAAACATAAAATTCGATTTTTGGATTAACTCTTTATTAGTTGTAAACATCATTTAACAAAATTTATGATCTATTACTGTTTAACTTTATTACTTTATTACTTTAACGGATGATGAGACCAAATTGCTTATTACAATAAGTGTACAGATAAATCTTTGTTGTTTCTCAATTGGTGCTCTTTATATTCTCTCGTTTCACTTAGCAAAAGGTGCAAAGTACTTGTGGCCCATTAATCGATAAATCACAACTTAGGAACATGTCACGAGAATCCTCTTCAGCCCAAGGAAACTTGATAATCGAGCTGAAATCGGGACATAGTAGGATACGAAGGTCAAAATATATTCCGTAAATTATTTTCCTAGCAGTCAAAAGGCTATTCGGTCCTCTAATGTTCATTTCGATGAAACTTTAAGTATTGCTGTTCCTTCTAAATATGATGTAGGAAGATTACTGTCAAAAGAGGACCGAGTAGATATGACTTTTCTGATTCATGGAAGCTGGGGGCTAGATCAAGTAGCATCCAATTAGTCTCACTCTTAAGAAAAACGATGATCAAATTGTTCCTATCGAACCAACTCCGTTTCAGAGGCTCACATACGAAAAACATCAAAATCTTGAAAATGAACTAAGTCTAGATAATACTATCGATAATGAGGAAATAGATGAAGCATTACAAGTATCATGACCTCGCGGCCGATGTCCGGAAACTCCATTTAATCTAGAAAAGTTATTGAGCCATCAAGCTGAATTTTAAGATCCGATAGTAAGAAAAACTTTAACGAGGACGTGACATTCTTCTTATTCGTTGCCGCCACAAATATAGAGAAATTAGATCGGAACAAAAATGATCCTCAAAATATTATCGAAGCATGCATTTAGAAGAAAGTGTGAGAGCCAATGGATAGAAAGATTTAGTAGAGAATACGACTCGGCTAGATATAGCATTAGCAGTATCACTCTATGCTGATCATTTGGCAAACTTATTTTTTTCTATTTTCTGAATAGATTCAGTAAAATTTCTTTATTACGGTGAAGATTTCAAATTCACCATATTATGAATAAGAATTCCTTATATATCTGGGCTGACGAAGTAGCTGCTTTCTCAATTGATATTCATTTGAATTGTTAATTCTTTTCCACGGATAGAAGTTTTTCTCATCAATGGAAGAGAATATATAATTACCGGTTAATATCAATTGGACAGAGCTGTGAACCGAAATCCAGTATTTTAAGACAGTACTTAGTGCTGGAATACAGGCTGACCACGGTCATACACATTCTTATTCCGGTGTTTCATTGAAGTATTTATGTTTACTTGAAACATCATTTTCGAACTAATTCAAGCTTTAAGGACAAATATTCATTGACTTCGATAACAATTTTTCAATTTCAAGAATACTGGATTAATAAATCTCCCGATTTAAATCTCATTTTTCACAATTTAACGTATGTACGAAAATCAGCAGTTACTATACTCAATTCTTACTATCCATCGATCTCTAACAACAGAAATCAACTCTTTGCGATCAAGACATTTCTACGTTTCAGCCTGAGATCTAAATAGGTACTATTTTCCGCGGTAGAAAGAAGAAAGTAACCCATTCGTGATTAGGTGTCAACTATCTATATTTTTAAAAAAAACCACTTAACGAAGATATTTTTAAAGTTGATATTTTTGTCTCGGCCAACCCACATATGCTAAAGTTTTGAGAGAAATAACACCCTCTCATGGGAATAATTATCCCCAGACCTAAATTTGTTAGCTAAAACTATACCTGGAATTACAGTCAATCTCCTTGGGATGAAGTCATCTATTGATGATCGATCATTGACGACTTTAATTAGCAAGGTTGTTTTTTGGATATGTATTGTTTAAAAATTGGACTGACTTTACATGTTACTTGGATCTTAATCGAAGATTAGAAATTACTCCTAGATAAGGTGGGATTTTTAAGTGGTAATTAAGACATGTTATTGAAATGATAATTATTTTGAGTCTATGCAGGCGAATCAGGCTTCGGAATTCGATGTACAAGTCATTGGATGAATGCAATTTATTCAAAAGGCCAGAAATAGAAGTCTCCCATTACCACAGCTCTGATAACAAATGATTCTAATTTCTGCTAATACATTTTAAACTAAGTTTTAGGGTGGGATATTGTTTCGTGGTGAAAAATTTAATTCTACATCAACCGACGCTCATATCATTGTACCAATGCAATCATCTCTATGATGTTTCTTCAAATCTTATAAACACCTCCTTATTTCACGATACAGCGATGCTTGCATCTCGGAATGTCGCGGTGGAAAGGTTTAATGATGATTTAGCTGAAATCAGAGAGACAGTTTCAAGAGAAAACTTTTCTCTTGACGAGGTGAGAACAGAAGAATCCTCTAATATAACCGACTGTACACTAGAAATTTTGCGAAAGGTCATGGGACAGGGGTTTGCAACAAGTATACTGAAATTACAGGCCGGAGTGCCCGTAATACTACTTAGAAACTATCATTCTAAGTTAGGCCTTTGTAATGGATCGCGGTTAATCATAACCCAACTTCTGAACCGAGGAATTAAAGCGAAAATAATATCACAAGATCCTCGCTTTTCTGGTAAAGAATATCTTATCTCACGCGCATCTATGATATCTGGAGAAGATGTGCTCTTTACCATGGTGCGAAAGCAACTTTGACTTCGCTTATGCTTTTCGATGACCATAAATAAATCCCAAGGTCAAACTCTTCAGCGAGTCGGTGTTGATTTAACAGCACCCACCTTTACTCATGGTCAATTATATGTTGCTTTATCTCGGGTTACAGACGTTAGAAATTTAATGGTTCTACCACCTCCAGATCAGCGAACGACAAAAAATGGGGTGTACTCTGAAGTATTGTTACGGCCGACACCAATCAGTTCAGAATCTTCTCACTCATAGTTTATATATAACCAAGTCACTTTGCTTCACTTATCGAAACCCATTTTCTCTCTCTTTGGTAGTGGACACCATAACCCTATCTTACATCTAAGTTTTCGAATAAAAGAATTTTCAGCGAAATAGTTTATCTTTCACAACCTAGCTTCAAGCAGCTTCTATGTCTGAAATTTGCCCCTGTGTGAATTAATAGAATGTCTGGGAGGTCGACGGTCTGTAAGTTGGCGACGTCGATCTATGTAAGTTTATCTTTATGATTTAGGTAGACGTTCTCTACATAAAACCTATTACATGCCGCTATTGAGTTGAGCGAAGGAAGTAGACTCTAAAGGTAAGTCTCTACAATTGAGAATTTATTAGCTCCAATCTGTTATAAGATAGGCGCTTAGTATTTTTACATCTTTAAGGTGGTTTTATTTTTCAAAATTTATAATTTAGTTATCAGAGTAGACATTCGTCCTTCACAACCTAGCTTTAAGCAGCTTCTATGTCTGGAAATTTCCCCTGTATGAATTAGGAGATTGTCTGGGAGAGCGACGGTCTGTAAGTTAGAAGAACTCATTGTATTTTTAGAGAAAATTGCTGAAAAACGGGGGCTACTGTAATCGCTATTTATAAATTGTCGCTATTTCAAAATTATTATGTAGAAAGAATGAGGTACGGATAATTTCTTCGTTTTTTCTGTTTGGAAATAAATGCATAGAAATAACCTGAAGAAAAAGTTAAACAATTGGATCAAAAAAGGGAAAAGAAAATTATGCTATGATGCAAAAAATGTGTAGATTTATTTTTCTCTCCCTTACTTTTATAGAAAAATGAGAGAGGAAAAGAAAAATGGGAAAGAGAAACAGAGTACATACTAGCTCGATAAGTTTGGGTGAAATATTTGTGTTTAGAAGAAAAATTTCCTTATATTTTTCCCAAATTAGTCAGATGGTTGATTCTTATTCTCATTCTCGTTTTCGTTTTTGTTTTTATTTTTGTTCGGTTGTTCAGTTTCATGATCACTAACATGTATAAGTGGCGTCCGACGCGTGGGATAGCACATTTTCCAATAATTAAAGAAGTCTTGCGACAGACCTGGGGAATAACTAAGAATTATGGGCCAATTGGTTCGATTAATTCCGTCGTAGGCCCAATCTTCTGTGTAAGTATTTATGGTTTTTACGATAAGGTCTAATTCAAGTGTAAGCTCGACACCACTAAAGTCTGGCTGAACATTCGTAGATGAGAGCACCAGATTTTTTTCAGTGTGTTGGGTCCCAGCTTGATCTTGTTTAAGAGAAATTGGCGGATTTATAGTTTGCGCCACGTTGATAGCAAGGAGTACTCTGACACTTTGCTCTTGTAGAGTGAGGAAGGGGAATAAAAAATAATCAAAAGCGCTAGATGTAGCTTTGGAAAAATGCGCAAGGAGTTTTTGGACAGTATAGCACTGTATAGGATTTAAATTGACTATTCCTTTACTTACACTGCGTGATTTCTCTGATGTCGGCGGCTTAACTCTTAAAAATCTATTAACCATTATACTATGAATATTCTACAAATTTATTAGTCTCATTTTTTTTTGGTAATGGTCTTTTTTATTTTTAATAAGAGAAAGTTGTCAATGGGTGAAGGGGAGAAAATGATATAACAGTTACTTTTTTCGAAAGTTTACAAAATTCAATAACTTACAGGAGTCCCAGATACTTTGTCTTCAGAAAACTCAGGAAACATCAGGCGTAATGAATCGATATGAATAAAACAAATGGAAAGTGGTTTCTTTACTGAATGCTTAGAGCTTCTCTCTTGTGTATTATCAACATCAATATCCTTTCCTATAGTTTTAACCAAGTCGCTTATCTCTTTATTTGATAATTCTTCTTCATTATCTAAATCTTCTAAATAAAATTCATTAAGTTTATCCATTAATGGCCATGATACTAGAGGAAAGCGTCGGAGCTTCATTGACATATAGATCTGCCAGGCATGTCCTACTTCCGTATTTGAATTACAAATATTGACTCCAAGCCGGTATGAACCTGTGCAAATATAGAAAGCTGTAAAGCCACTTAAAACTGGATGATGTTTGAGCAGTGCAAATTGGTGTAATTTATAAGAAGAATTATCAGAAATACTAGGTTGAGACGCTGAAATCACATCATCCCTTACACCTTCAATCATTTTAGACAAAGACTTTTTGTAAATCCATGAACATAAAGAGCTATTTTTCACATGTGGTAAGGTGTCAGAAAATCGATTCTGTTGTCCAACTACTTCCTCGCTTATTAGGCGAAGCTGAAGAAAAACTTCCATTACTCGATCATCAAGTAGAGTATCGATGTCAAGAAAAACCCTCAATGCAAACGGTAGCCAAATTGGCACCGATTTATTATCTAGTATATCTAAAATACCTTTCGTGAACTCGTCTTCTGAATATGGATAAACATTTGATAACTTCATTAAGCGAATCTGATTTAACACAATTGAAAATCTTTTGCTAGACTTTAAATATCTGCTACCATCTGTATTGAACCAACCTATATCCGAAGTTTGACATTGTGAGAAAGAGCACACGAACGATTGCCCAGAGAAATCTCGGGTGCGTATTTCTTCGAGGATTAAAAATTCTCGACTAAAAATCCAATCCAGAACTCCACGGTCTACAATAGTGAGAAATTCTTCGTTCGTATAATTAAGTTGGAGTAAAATTGCAGACAAAGCATCTTTATAATGAGGAGACAAGTTTTTCATGAACCCTTTAAGTTGGCTAATAGCAACATGAAAGCCAACATTTGTTGTTACGGAAGCCGTTATCGAGTCAATTTCTCCATCTTTATATTTTTGCCATGTTTTCAAAATTGAACAATGTATATCATTAAAGTCTATGAAAATACTATAAAGAGCAAAGACATTAAGCTGCTGCACAGCGATTTTTTCATCATTTAGGTTCTCATTAAAGATAACTTTCGTTCGAAATCTAACACAGAGCCAGGGTACACCTTCACTGCCAATAAGCTCTTCCAAAGTTCTATAGTCCAATACTTCAGTTGATGAAATATTTTGGCCAGGAAAACGTAGACACGGTTGTAACTTAACAATTACTTCTTTGAGTATACTTTCAAGGACTATATTTCCAATTTTAGTCTCATTTTCGAGCGAATTTATTTTTATTCTATACGCATTTAATGTTTTTATCGCAAAAACTCCGGCTCGAATGATTCTGTCTGGTATCACTGTGGCGGAACTTTTATGTTTAACAATTTGTTCAGCAATTTTTATTAACTCCTTAACATTGACCAAAACATGTTTTTTGTTTTTAGAATTTGCTTCATCTTTAGCCATGGGAGGATTATTTTTCTTTCCTCCAATCTTTTTTCTTGCCTTTCCCTTAAGTCTAGATGAAGAGCTTGCATTTTGAGTAAAATTTTCTCCTTTGGGTTGATATCCATAATCGATAGCTTTCATAGTGATCCAATCTATAAATTCACTTAAATTGGTTGCATATTTTTCGAAGAAGCCGATAAAAGGCTTTTTATCTGCATCCAAAAATTTTGATTCTTCCATAATTCGGTAGGTTTAGAAATAAAGACCAGGCCAAATTTTAATATATAATATCTTTTTGGAAGATTCCTTAATAATACTTTGAACGAGTGTGGAATAAATTTTCTTAGATAAATTTATCGATTTTTGTTATAAAATATTCCCAAAGAATGTTGGTACAAAATGATATATCTAGAGCTTGATGTAGATCTTATTAATATCACCTATTCTTAGAAAATTCAAAGTTTCTACAATGGAAAGTGCGATCCTAATCTAGTTCTTTTCTTACCAACCTTGGTTTGTTTAGGTCATCGCTGAGAAGTTATAATTTCAATTCTCAAAAAAAAAAAAAATTACAAAGCATTCTTTAGAGTCTTTCTGAAGTTTTTTAACTTTAGATTATAATTGTCATCAATTTACTTTATCCCAACGGTGGCTTACATATTATATATGATGCATAATAACTGGCCTAGATGATACCAGAAAATCCTTATAATAATTTTTTTCGTTACTCCTTATTGCTACTTTGTATTCTAGGCCATAGAGATTAGTAGCTAGTTGATAAGGATTACTTGTTGTTTAGAAGAGTCAAGAAGAATCTTTTTGTGCGCCCATCCAGATTACGAGTTTCTTAAAAAACCGGTCACAAGAGTTCTCTTTGAGTGACTTTTACAAAACTTGAATACTAATCCGATGTCTTGGAATAGGCATATATCGGTTCAAGTAGTAGAAAGTATCGGCTAACTTTAACACTAGTAAAAATTTTTATGATAATTTGATATTGGATGAAATCCATTTACGTCTCGACTTTGCTTTTAAAAATACTAAAAGTCTCATTCTGAGAATTCTATAATATTTAAATGCTAAAAGCATCAAATCCCCCTTTTTTTCAATATATCATCGAGAAAACTTTTTAAGTAGGTTGAAGATAAAGAGCATAATCATCAAAAGAATAAGTTGATAGCTGAAGCAGATTACAGCTTCACCAAGAGCTTCTCTATTACATATGTAATTTAATAGGACAAGGAGCCAAAAATCTCACTGATAAGTTATACAGCAATTTAGACTCTTAATTTTATGATGTCCAAAATAGTATTTGATAGATTTCACAAAAATCTTCTCAAAAGATACTTTGTAGTTTTAGTTAAAAAATTAAGTTTCTTCCATATATTTTATTATTCGATTAAGTCTGGGAATGTACTAGTATATAGTTTTATAAGACCTCGGAATCCGAATCTTATAGGGATTATAAGGAATGCGGAATTAGAGTTGATCGTCATCGATCGCTTATGAATGACTAGAAAGTCGGATTTCAGCAAATTGGTACAAAAAAGGCTTAATTTGATATGAGCCCTAGAAATTTTTATATTTCAGCTCGCTTAGTGACAAAGATATTAAATAAAGGTCTGACAGTAACAATTAAAAAGAAATTCTGTAAAATTTGATAAATGATAATGCTGATATACTGAATATATCCTCTTCGTATAGATGATACCTATAATGATGTCTCTTGCAGTTTTGATTAAGTTTTCAGGAGTAGACCAATTCTGTTATATCATCCAATCTAAAAATTTAAAATTTTGGTAAATCGCTTGTAAGCTTATGATATAGAACAAGTAGATGATCTCACTGTTAAGTCATATTTATTATCTCTGGTCATCTTTAGTGCGAAAAGTCCCATTTTTTTAGCAACGAGAATTTTGTGCCCAGTCATTTTGAGCATATGAGATGTATGTACAAAGATAGGTTAACACTTCTTGGTTCATTATTTCGATACCACCATCAGTTTGAGGGTGAAACACTGTCATTAGACGTTGTTGAATCCCGACGAGTTTGCAGAGCCTTTTCCAGAAATGCCCCACTCAATGAGAACCTTTATTAGATGTTATAGAATTAGGGAAACCATGATACCTCTAGTGGTAGTTAAAAGAACGTTCTGCACATGCTTCAGCTTCCATCGATTCCATCGGTTCTAAATTTGCTCCTAGTAGACGGTCATGAATAACCATACGAAATTTTTCGTTTTTATCAATTGAGGGTAGATCTGTCATGAAATCAATAGCTATCTCATTATAAGAGCGCTCTAGAATAGGCAAAGATCGTAATAGGCCTTGAGTGGATTGGCGCCAGATTTTTGATATACCACATACAACACAGTTTCGTACAAATCGCTTAACATCTTTGTATTGCTGGGGCTAAAAGAAGCTCCGTGCTAATATTGCAAGTATTACCTCACGCACTGGATGTCTTTATATATGAGAGTCACGCAGTCGTTAGATAAAAGCAGTCCGACGAGGCTCCCAGTCTGGAATCCATGGGGCTGTATGATACATTAAGGCTTACTTTTGATAAAAGGTAAGGTCTGGTATTCGTATTGAGTTACCATATGATAAGGGTAGGGGTTGATTATTATTTTTGACACTCTCATAAAAAGTTTTAAAGTACAAATCCCTTTTTAAGGTCGGTCCCAAAGTTTTTGCAGCTCCAAATTGTCAAAAAATATCTCTACCATTTGGTGGAGCTTCGCGTATTGATACTATTGGGCGTTCAGTATTTTCAGGCTGAACAGTATTATAGGATTCATTCGAGGGGTTTTGGCTTCTAGCGATTACGGCCGACATATGAACGCATTTCTTCAGTTTTTCAGAAATTCTTACAGAGGAAAGCCACCTATCCTTGAGGAGTTGAAATTCTCTTTTCTGAATAATTTTATCATCTGCATTTTTAGGTTTAAGCTCTTCTTTCCTAGAGAGAATTTCTGACTTAGATGAGTCCCTGATCGAAATTTGATCTCAAAATCAAATTTTACTAGCTTTTCTGCCCAACGAACATGGCTTTCTAATAATCGGCGAGTCGTCATGAAATAACGAAGATTACGGTGATCTGAAAGAACAATGAATGGCCCATTCAGATTTCTTAATTCACCTCAAAAATGTCTGATGGTTGCTATTATTGCTAGGAGTTCCTTGTCGTGAATCTCATAGTTTGCCTCTGCAGGTGTAAGTTTTCTAGAAAAGAATCCCAATAGTCGGAGACGACCCTTCTTACCAAGTTGCGACACAACACCTCCTATTGCATATCCTGATGAGTCAGCTTCAAGGATAATTTCAGCTTCGAGATCAAGCAATGCTAAGACAGGGGCTGTTACTGGTAAATTTTTAATTTGTGAAATGATTTGGAGTGAGCATCTTCCTAAGTTCCGGCAACTCCATTTTTAGTAAGATTAGTAAGAGGTTCACAGATGGTAGAAATTTGCAGATCCGAGGAAGGATTGCATAGCGTAAACTGATCCTGGCTCTCCCCACTTAGTAGTTGCTTTCACTTTGTCAGGGTCTACTTTTACGCCATTGCCTGCCTGTATAATGAGCACGAGATATTTAACTTTTTTAGCACTGAAGGCATATTTTTCTATATCAAGGCGTAGTCCCGCGATCTTCAGTGCATTTAGTGTTGGTACAAAACGGTAACGTTCGTTAGTAAGATACAAAATTAATTAAAGCAAGTAAATATATCTGCTCCGTATCCTTGCCCTGAGATAAACGCTTCATTTATAACATTACAAGGCCATGATTTTGTTATAGCATGCTGAGTCGAGATATTGTTTAGGCTTGACAGGGCGTTATATCCATTGATAGTGCCAAATGACGTAAGGAAATTTTCATCAGGAATAAGAGAGGTTTTGTTGTCATCTATGTCTTCATCATCAGGAAAATTGCAATGCATAATCAAGGCGTCGAACTCGTCCTCAATGTTTTCAGAGTGAATGGTAAAATCTGGGACTCCTTCAAACTCGTGAATATATTGTCGTACATGATTATCTGAAATTGGCTTGTTGTGTCGCTTTAGACGATCTTTGAATGAAGCGGAAGCTCTATCTATCTCTAAAGGAGTATGATTCGTAGACCAACATCCAATTTCAAGGCAAACAAAACATTTTTTTTTCGAGTTTTGGTATGAGTTTTCACTGGTTCGACCATATCGGAAATTATTACTTTTTAATTGATAGTTTTGATTTTTAGTATGGTATCGTCGGTCAGTGAATAGCACATTTTGTAACGGGTCTCCGTTTCGTGTGTTAAATTCATCAATTTAATTAGTATTGTTGCCCTGATAAGTTAATTGTTGGCCCACGACAAAATTATTGTTAATCTGTGTGAATTGTGACTTAATTGATATGGATAATCGTATATCAGCACATAGAGCTTCAAAACTTGATGCCGGTTTCGATGTTGCAATTTAACATGCCTCAACATTCCGGCATGCAAGTTGAAGCCGCTCCTTCATCGCTTTATCAGTCTGGTATTCTTTTTCAAGACCTCGACGTATTCTTTGCAGATCAGAGACTAGCAATTGAAAAGATGCCAGAGTTGATAATTCCGGATTCTTCCTTATATGCGATACCAAAGAGAGGTCGTACCATTGGTTTAAAAGTTCATACTTCCTTTCTTTAGTTTCAAAGTGCAATTTCAGTCTACTGCATATTTCCATAAAACTTAGCCCCTGTTCTGCAAGATTATCATAATAATATTCATGGGCTTCATCTTTTAACATCGCTGGAAATACAATATGGAATTGTTGCTCATGTCCGCCGAAGGTTTGACAGAGATCAAAGAAGATTTTGAGTTTTTGGTCTAAAAAATCGGTTATCCCATTGTATTTGTGCTGTTCTTTAAACAATTTAAACATATTGCTTAAGTTATTTACGTTCCTAAGTAGTTCTTGATACAGTCGGTTACTTAGGGGTTGATTTTGTGGGATATCAGTGTTCATACGACGATCGCTAGGCTGGAATTGATAATTAAACGATTCTTTTTGAACATTTGATTGACGCTTTTGGTCTTCTAGATTTAAGCCGGTCAAAGTTGGTTTACAATTATCTACTGGTGGGGTTGATGATTGATAACTTAAGCCTAGTTTTCTTGGTAAATGGAAGTGTTCTTGTTTTTTCGGAGAAGATTGGTTGTATTCTGGCGCATTTTTATAATATTCCTCCGTACTTTCTCTGTGTGGTATTTCTAGAAAAGATCGAAAATAAATTTGTTGATTTTGTAGAGGTGCTGGTGGCACCATAGTACTTATTTGAGACATGTAAGGCATAGCATTCTGCGTACCAGTTTGACTGCCTATATCTGGTCTACGTTGTAAATCTTCTTCGATTGATTGCTGTATTTGATTGGCTGGATCGAATTGTGATGATGCCGACCTTGATCGAATAGCAGAAGCTCTGGCGCTCTGGTAATCGGGGTGAAGTCGTGAGTTAAATGGCTCGTTTTCAATGATCTTTTCTAGTTCTTCAGGTGGCCAAGACTGCTGTTTTTCTCCATTTGCTGTATTTGCTAGCTCTTTTGCAATAGAAATGCGAGCTGCTTTGACAACGAAAACACCATTTTGACGGAGATAGTCCCGTAAGTCAACAATTGCTGTGTGGGACGGAATATCAAACGTTTGTTTTGTCCACTTGTCGAAACGTTCTACAAATTCCTCCCATAGAGCTTCATCATGATACTTCCGATATTTATGCTGTTGTATAAAATAGGCTATGTAACCATTAAGATAAGTCTCGCTCAATTTTTCATCATTATCTATATCTATTTTGTGTCCCGAACTATACATTTCATATTGGTAGGTTGGCTTGTAGATCTCATCCATAGAAATCGGAGCAATAGACATATTGAAAGACCGTTTTCTTTACTACTTGGTGTAATAGGCTTGTTGACGCGGTTGACGCAGACTTGTAGACTATTCGCGCCCGTATTGTTGTAAAGTTAGTAATTTAATATATTATTTTGACTGAGGTTCAACTCTTGATGCGCACAAAATTGTGACTAGGCTTCAAGAGCTTCAGGTTCCTCAAGTACAAGATTTGACGTGTCTTCGACAATGTCGCAAGGAGTGACTTCAAATCTTGACTCTTCGTAAATTTAAACAAAAATTAACGACATCTTATCATCCGCAAACAAAATTAGGGAATCGGTGGTTTAATTTTATCGACTCCCAACACAAAAAACATTTTTAGATATAGACAGAAATAAATTTCTTATTGAATACAGTTCTCATGGAGAATACTAAATGTATTGAAGCTCATACGACGGAATCGAGCCCACCACCACCCCCAATTCCTCCAGCACCTTCTTTGCCCCAGACCCTCTCCCCTATCGCACCACCTT
>QVIK01001009.1:0-14711 GCA_003957845.1 Oidium heveae | reverse complement strand
CTAAATAGAAACTAGAAGGGGTATACCCCTGAAGCGAGTATATGATCTGCACATATAGGGGGTAAAAACATTACCGTGGTAATAGAGTATGGTGAATTCATCCGACAGAGAAATTGTAGGTGGGTCGATTCTTCTAACTTAAGCTTAATTCATACATGATCTACAGCATAAAAGTTTATGCAATCGTACTATCAAAATTTGCAACTTGAAAAGAGGGTAAAAGATTTACAGATAAGATCAACAAAAGCAGAGAAAAACTTTAGTCCGCAGTACTCAGAGGGCACAGAATCCCACGCTTCCTTCACAACCAGTCGAAGTGTATTTCCAGATCGTTTTTTTCCTCTGCCCAGACTTGGATACTTGAACTGAATATAGTCTTTCATACTACCCCAAACAGCCCCTATCGGATTAAGGTCTGGGGAGTTGGGAGGCCAAGGAATAGGAGTAATGACTCTCTCCCCCATCTCTTCCATCGTCCTGTCTGCTGCGTGAGGAGGAACGTTGTCCTACATCACGGAGAGCCAAGGCCGCATAGAGACCATCCCATCGATTAGAGATACTATTTTCTGACAGTACTTTTCAGAATCAATAGAGCTCCATTCCTTCTCCCAAGATAGACAGGGACCTTTTTCCGGACCTGCAAAACAACCCCAGAACATTCAGCCGATCCTATTTTTAGTCTTTTCACCAAGACAGTTGATATCATATTCTTCACTAGTCTAAATTAAAATGTAAGTCCAAGGATAAATTGCATGTCATATAGTAAATGTTTATCTTCCTAGTGATTCATTCTCTTGAATGCTCACCATCCTTCACCCATGTTTCGTCGGTCCAAAGTATGGACATCCAGTCCTCCACAGTCCAGTGAACGTGGGCTTCAGCCCATTCTTTGTGAACCCTCTTGGTCTGTTCGAATATCGGAGGTTTCTTGTGTGCCGGGTGGCGCCGATAACCTCTTTTCTGAAGCTCACTCTGAATAACTCTTTCGCTGACACTTAAATGTCTAAAGGGACCAACAGCGAGTTCGAGATAGGTCATTCTTCGATTTTTTGAAGAAGACTTCACAAAATTCTCTAAGTCGTCGACATTTTCGGGAGAAAGAATTGACGAACGACCTTTTCTTTTCTTTGGTGTGATGTTACCACGGTGCAAGGCGTAGTAAACTTGACGCAAAGATTTTTTTAATTGATCGGCAATTTCTTCATGGCTTTTACCAGCATCACGAAGCGCGTGAATCTGATGGAATCTATTAGTAATAATTCGTAATTTTTCAGTCTCAGGCTTACTAAAAGGGACTAGTCTCTAGACACGTGCTTCTTTTGAGGTGTGGGAGGTGAGGTCTGAGAAGAATTCATCTGCGCAAATAATCAGTCCCAAAATGCAATCTTTGCCAACTGAAAGGTCGACCTTGAGAATTAATTAATAATATTTGATACTTAATAAATTTAGATACTCGCAAATTATAATTTACCTGCTATGTGAGGATAAAAGTTAGGGCAGCGGACAAGCTATTAATTAGGGTGAAGTCAGTTATAACAGAATAAATGTGTGAGGAAGAGAATAAATCAACGAAAGTTATGAAATTGTATGGAAAATCAAATGTGTATAGCTTTGCCTTATAATCCAGGCTTAAAATATTAATAGAGTTTACTAGCTCTGAACTAGCAGTGTATAATCCCTGAAGCGAGAAAAGCCCCCACTTAGACCCACCTACGATTTCTACCGTGGCCATAGGGTAATTTCAACTTTCTATATATAGAAGCTTATTCCAATTATAGCAACATCCTGACGTAGTAGTTAAATAGTTCTATCAATTCTGTGATTGTTGTTTTGCCCAATTGAGGTAGAGCCTTGTAGCTTGGAGCTAAGCTTTACTCCGTGTTTATAACCACGGATATCACATAATTACCCGGGTAATTGCTAAATTTTTAGAGGCCTGCTTATAGCGCCATAACCTGTAGTGTGCATTGAGCATGAAGTTTTGCTTATTTATATAGGAATCGTTATTTGTACTACACCCCTCACCTGTACAAAATTCTGATTGGTGGAATCTACCATCTCAAAAGAAGCTCTAGCGTAGTCCATAACAAATGCATTATTGACAGACCACTTGCCTGTAATTTCTTTTTTAGCGCTGTTAAAAATGGATTGACTATTTAATCCATGCAAACGTTGTCAAAGGGCCTAATTCGGATGTTTATAGATTTAAGAACAATCAAATCAACTCCATAGAAATACTCCTTATACGAAGGAGATATATAGATATACGATAAAGTATTATTGGCTATTATAACCGCTTTCGAAACCTGGACGGCAGAGCTAAGATTAGTAGAAGCTTCAATTCTAGTCCTCACAGACCACAAAAATCTAGGGCATTCTACAACTACCAAAAAACCAAATCGAAGACAAGCATGTTGGAACGAATTGCTTGTAGATTTCGACTTCAAAATAGTATTTCGACCAGGAAAACACGGAGGAAAACCGGACGCTTTAACTCGAATATACTCTGATCGGCCAATGGAAAGTGCTGATGACAGGAATCAACATCAACACCAAATATTAATTAAACCATATCAAGCCCTTCGCTGCGGCGATTTGATAACCCATATATCTAGTCATGCCCCTTTCGCTCATCAACCGCTCGATCTAACATCAGACTCCTGGATTAAACGTTGCAAAGAAGACGGATACTGTCAAGAGATTCGCGCAGCCATTGAAAACTATAAAGCTAGTCGGTAAGATATTCAACTAGCCGATTGCAAACTCACACCTCACTCTTTTGTATTCGATAATAAAGAATACGTACCAATAAAACTTCGTGAACAAGTACTTACAGAACTTCATAATACTCCACTGTATGGTCATGGAGGAGCAGCTGCACTCTACTGCATGCTTACTAAGAGGTACTGGTGGCCTAACTGTCTCTTAGATTTGGCATGATATGTCAGAGGATGTGAGGCCTATCAAAGATAAACCCCTCGGTACAAATTCCTCATGACTATCTCAAACCGCTTCCCGCGCCGACCTGAGTCCGGCTCCTCAAATACCCGCGAAGTTCCTGAATTTATAATCCAGGTGGAAAAAATCATTAAAAACTGCGCGGAACAAATAAACTTAGCACAAGCATTCTGTTGTAAAGTACCATTGTTACGTTACCCGAGGAGTGTCCAGTCTCGGTTAATAATGGTAAGAGATTGCGATATGTACAATCAAGGATGTAGTATATCCGGTTTACCGAGACCAAAGATGAGTCCGTAGGATAGAACTAAGCATTGTGTTAATGATGTATATAATCGAGGGGAGGAACTGAGCCTAGAAGAGTGTGCGTGGAACTTCTTGTCCTTTTGAATTGGTAGTTAATTCGATAGCCCAACAAAAGAGATTTTCAACTAAAACTCGTTCATAACCACTTCTGTGACACTTTAGTGTTGACTTATTGATTAATACTAAGCTCTTAATAATCTTTAATTCGTGAATTTTATCACATTCCAATCAACTAATGCTAATCAGAGACGATTACCGGTGCCTAGATATAAGGTTGAAGATCACGTGTTCCTATCACTTAAAAACCTAACCTCAATTAGACCTACAAGAAAATTGGATCACGTGATGGTAGGTCCCTGGCGTATAATATCAATGAAAACTCCATTAGTTGCCAAACTTGATTTACCTTCTCAACTTAAAATTGACAATAAATTTCATGTAAGCCTCTTCCGTCCGGCTTATATTGGGTACCCATCTCAAAACCTGGAAAATCCACCACCTTTAGAGATAGCCCCATCAGGACACGAAGTACATGAGGTAGAAGCCATACTTGATTCAAGAATCCGCCGGAAAAAAGTGAAATATCTATTGCAATGGATGGGCACTCATTACACCACATGGGAACCGCACGAACATCTTGATAAACGTCAAGATGCACTCCTTGACTTTCACACGGCTTACCCAAATGCTCCACGCTCGACGGAGCTCGCATCTTGAAAAAGGAGGGGGGTATTGTCAGTTCTCGCTAAGAGAAAAACAAATATCTATTTTTACCAGCACATCATTCTAATTTTAGTTTTATGCTCTATTCTATTTCTTGGCTCACGCAACTACCAGTCTTACCTTTCCTAAGACTTCTATATTTATTTCTTTCCGAATTTTCAGCTTGTACAGTTCAAGTAAGGGCATCTTGGACCATGTAGAAAATACTCTGTATATATTAGTGTCGAAATAACCCGATGGTAATTTAAGATAGTTACTATCAATATTCTTAATATTCTTTTTCTCTCCCCGTTCCTATCTCTGTCGAGGCCCCTTTTATTTACAAATACAAAATAGTATTACATAAGCAATTAGAACAATAATATTATGTCACGTGATAATGTAACCACAGCATTACAACCTAATTCCATAATTAGACAATTAGAGTATAGCTCGCTGTAGATAGATTCTTGACGCTTAGTTCTTTGTCTTAAAACATCAATTCAAGATTAGCTCCTGTTAAAACCTTTAGTTCCCTTCAGTCCCTTCAGTCTCCTCTAGTATTCTCAAAGATCCTTCAGAGAATCAACAGATACCCTATAGATACTTTTATCTCCTTTATACCAACCATCCCCTCAAAAATCTACCTCTATCAATACCTGCCATCAATACATAAGTTCACGAAAACTGACAGTTCAATACATACCACTAGTTGTGAAGTATCTCTGATGACTTTTATTTTTATGGTTTTTCCTCTATCCATACTAGTGTTGTGCACATGGCATATCAATAAAAATATACTTGCAAAAACAATGCGCATTTTTGGATGTAGAGGATTACTGGTAGGAGGTTATAGATTTTTGGAAATCTCTCCTCAATTCCTTTTCAATCATGTCAAATGGTAAGCGACTATAGCAGCACCGCAAACGTGTTCCAATGGCAATATTCTCATACCTGTCGGCTAGTTGGCACTATTATGATAGGAGATCTGTTTTTGCTTGGGCTCGTCATGCCAAGCATTTCGGATACACGTCCAAAACTGGAATCGAAAGCGCGCACAAAGCGCTTAAAGAATGGCTACAGGCTCCTACAGGTCACATCTAGAAGTGTTTTAGCTGATTGAAAAAAAATACAATGACCAAGTAATTTTTGCTATACAAGTCTTCTTTAACGAACAATTACTCTAGTAGAATATAGCTAATTTTTAAGGGAAATTTTAAGAACACTTCTCGATATGCTTTGAAGCTTGCACGAACAGAGTACTACAGATCCCCAGCACCTGAAGATAAACAGCCTTCGGCTCTTGAATGTGTTCACTTCAACAATGGGCGCACCGTGCAGCCACTGTCTTAGAAAGATATTGTGGAAACATCAGCCATTTTGTCTATATGTGACTTATCAGCATCGGTGGGTAGATAAGCAAGGACCTGTATCTGTTCCAACCAGCTGAGGTTTTAGATTCAAGGCATGTTTTTTAGTAAATCTAGTGGCGACTTGAAAATCTCCTGCTCTACCAATAGCAGCCATTCCCTCAACTTTTGGCAGATGTCGCCAGTCAAGATTTCGGGGTATGGAACCCACTAACAGCACAAACACGTGGCAGGCTTACGGCCTCAACACGCTGTAATCCTTCCGCTTTTGAATATGCCGTAAATATACAATAGCCACGATCACAAGTTTAGAGGATTTGAAGCTGTGGTATCTTCAAAAATGTTGTTCATAAAACATGTTCATATCCTCCATATGATGATGGTACACCCACTTATTTCCAGCACATATTAGTTCCACTTTTTGAGCTTTAACCATGTGACGGCTGGTTAGCCGATTTATCCCTGTAGCATATGCTGTCCAGCATATGCCTGTATAGCACGCTTAATGTTAGATATGGTGTTGTCACGTGATTTATAAAACACCATATATAATATACAGTAAATAACTGACCAGCTGGTTGTGCATAATAATTTCTTGAAGAGGTTGGCTTGCTTGGCTTGACGGGTTCCTCACAAAGGTGGACCAGCTTGGCTTGGCGATTTCCTCAACAGAGACGGGGCAGAACAAACATTACAGTTGATTGTAGCCAAATCACATGACCTCTTTGTGGTATATATAAGAGCTTTCCTATGTCAATGGATAACCATATTTAAATTATAAACTACCTTTATATTCTCACTAGCTCAGCACTAGTACCTAAACTGTGACAAATCATGTACTCAAACATACATTATCTTAGCGGATCATCGTATTGAGGAAAGTACGATTGAAGACGATTGTCTTTCTTTACAGCCTAGCTTCAAATAGCTTCTAGTTTAAGGAGTAATTCACGTGTTAACCTGGTAGAATATCTCGGCAGATGATGGTCTGTAAGTTGGTAATGTCTAATCTACATAGGTATAAAATAATATCATTCTATATTATTAAACCTACCAATAACGATGATCTTTTTACGGTCATCTTACTACATGATTGAACAATTGAAACTCCATCCATAAAGACTTGACTTACATGAGCAAGTCTTACCTTTCGCATACTCTTGTGAAACTTTATTAAAGAGGTCATATTCAGAGGAATAACTTGATTACTCGTCCCTGGTCTGTACTTTTTTCAAATTAATTAGTATATACAATGTACAAAAAGAAATAACCGTTGCCTTTTCGATATGGAATTGCCAACTGTACTTCACTCTTTTACTCAGAGAGTTACACACTTATTGATGACATCAAAACATTGATGTTATTGTTAAAATATGAGATTCTCTGACCAAAGGTTAACATTATACTTCATCTGTCTATTTTACCATAAGCTCTCCTCGGTATTCGAGTAGTTGACCAAATTCTAGTTAGTTCAAAGCGAGTTATGGTAATCATCACCCTTCATAAATTTAAAAGTAGTTAGTTGCTTGACAGTTATTGGTTGCCTGCTGCAATTATCATGAATTATGCTAGAACTTTGTCAGAGGTGCTGAATTCCACCAATCATAACTATTCACAGGGGAGGGGTGTAGTATACTTTAGTTATCGAAAAAGGGTATTGTTCGGTGGGTCTCAGCCCCACCTCACAAATAGCACAGATACCAATTCATCACTTTGTCTATTAACATTCATGCAGTTATTTTATAACGCGACTGATCACGTGGTGACCGACGCGTACACAATGTGCTCATTATACAATCGGACAGAGTTTCAACTGTAGCTATGCTGATCAACATGACACACACACACGAGCATGGATTGATTCTCAAAGTTCGGGAAAATTTGGGTTATCCCCTAACAATGATTCTGGGATCTATTCGCCTCTTTGTTTTTAATAGCAAGAAACACCGTATCAAATCGAGAAAATCAACCAGATATGGGAAAAGCCAAACAGGCTCCGGCCTCCCAATATTTTGAGGCTTTGTCTTGGACTCTAATCAAGGAGAGCGTTAATTATTGGCCGGAATTATTAAAATTTAATTAATTATTAATTGGAGCATGGGAACTAAGCTAGTTTGGCAAGTCTCTTCTAAATCATCATATCCAGAAATCAAGCAACCAGTCGCCGCCGTTCGCCTTGGTAGTAGGAGGCTAATTTAAAGAGGCATGCATTAGCTATATGCTATGCTATGCAGCATCGTTGGTTGTGCAGAGTTATGCAAGATGCAGATGTAGATGTAGTGCTATCATATCTATTTATGCAACAAGAGAGCGAATGGGAAACTGTAACTGTATTTTTTTTGATGATTTCCCGGCTGGCAGACCCTGTATTTGTTCCTCTCCAGGCATTCCAGGGTGGCATTCCAGGGTGTGTTTTGTCCCACTCTTCCATGTTACAATCATAATTTTGTTGTTATTAGTGATTTCCTGCTGGTCACCTTTTTTTTGGGCGGCTACATACACCGTTCACTTTTATTTATTGCACCGTCAAAAGTGGCTGGCTGGCTGATTCTAAGATAGCGAGATCTGAATAATTGGACAAGTTTCAATCAGCTAGTCAGCAGTCAGTTAAGGACAAAGGCTCATTAATTGTGTGCAAGCAAGCAATCAAACAAACAAACAACATAACAACCACATCCCTTCTTTTTTTTTCGCTCATCAATCTCCTGTCTTCCCTGCAGGCGCTCCTACCCCCGTCCCCCTTTAATCGAAGAACCATAAACTCAGATCTTCAGCTCTAGCTTCATTCTCTGATCATCCCTCATTTACATCAAAATAATCAACTCATATCTTCTCAAATTACCCTCCGCCGCCTCTTGGAGATTATTAATACAACTTTAAAATATTTAATTGTTCAAAATTAGCTCACGAACTGCTTGCTGGCGATGCGTCGTGCCGCATTCTGCGACCTTTCTCTTTTCGGCGCGTGGTCGTTGTTACTACTGCTGTCAGTTTCTACGCCAATTGTTGCAAATGATTCCCCGCTCACTGGATCGCTGGGAAATGCAACGGTAGTTGAGGATAATCCACCTGATGTCACTTATGTTGCAGTGCTTCCGACTCAGTTCTCTTCAAAAATAAGAGGTTCTATACTGGCTACGGGCAGTTCTGATGGAATTGGAGTCGTGTTCAAAGTAAACTTCACTGATTTCCCCATGGGACAGGGGCCATTTAGTATGTTGATATAGTTCTTGTGTACTTAATTTTCATCTTAATGCTAATGTGATATTGTTCAGCATATCACATCCACGTAAATCCAGTGCCGACGGACGGGAACTGCAATGGCACTCTAGGCCATCTTGATCCTTTCATACGCGGCGAGGTAAATGATTAATTGCGAAAACACCCCGTCATATCTAAATGAAGCTTGCTTACTTTTTTTGTCACCAGGATGTTGCATGTCAAAAATCTCTTCCTCAGACCTGTCAAGTCGGTGATCTAGCGGGCAAACACGGCAAAATCACTGAAGACCCTTTTACAGCAAGTTACGTTGATGATTTCGCCTCAACCACAATGGACATTGGTGCCTTTTTGGGGAATCGCTCGTTTGTTATCCACAACGTTAACAAGACGCGTTTAACGTGTGCAAATTTTACACGCCTTCAGTCCACAGATGGTGGCAATACCTCTACAAACGGTTCCTCGCCATATTTATTTCATGGCAGCGCAGATCATCGACAACCAGCCTCCTTTTTTGCACTCGCATTATTCTTTTCTGCACTAGCAGTGATGCTATTATGATAGACCAGTAGGACTGAAGATGAACCAATTGGATGACTAAAGACGCGCAATGATTCTATACCAAGCATTTGCATCTTCTGTCAAGTTCAGTCATTTCTTAACGACGCTCTTTTCGAATCTTCTAGGTCTTGACGACTATCAGTGCAGTATGTGAGCATGACTTCTATGAAACAAAATTTCTTAATGACAAGAGGTACATGTAATGGGACGGAGTTTTCTTTGGTGAAACAGGTGGAATTCTGTATTTAATAACGAACGAACAGACGGCATACACTTCTACACTCTAGTGGTTATGGTGATGCATATTCGATAATTGTACATATTCTAATGTAAAATTTTAAAACTTAGTGTTTATAGACAAAAACATACTTTAATTAGACTTGTTCACTATTCACCAATTCCTGACATAATTTATTCTATTCTCTTAGGAATCAATAACTATAAATTAATCATTACACATTCTCTAATGCGAATGAAGAGACAAAAACACGGATCCATATTTGATTCGTTTATCTCTGTGCAAATCACTGAATTTCCCCATGAGAATACATGAAGGCAATTTGACAATTACCAACGCGGAAGGTGAAATTTAGATTCAATTGAAGGTATCTAATAGAGGTAAAGTACAATTTACGAAAAACCTTTTTCCCTTCTTCCGCCGTGATGGTCAGGGCTTAGAGACGCGGTAATAGCAGAAAATAAATAAAGATGAGACCAATTACCTCCGGGCTACATACAGCCTGTGTGCTGGGTAGGGGGGAAGCCGTATATTTCAGCACCATGCAGGTGTCTTACTATTGAATCCCCGGAATCAAAGGACAAATTATTCTTCCCTTCGTCGCTGCTTAAGTTAAAATCCAGAGATTAAGGAGTGGGTGATTGGTGTATTCGTTATCGAATTTGTAATAGGAGCTTTAATCTTTGTTCCGTATAGTTTATCTGTATTTATCCTCTGGTTTGTTTGCTTACCCATTTTAACACATGTTTACATGAGACAACGACGAGTGAAAACAAAATGACATATATGAAAATAATCAGCCTTGGTACCCGGAAAGATTAATGACCCTTGCAATCATCTGACTTCGACTAAAAAGGTCGCTTAGCGCTCAGTGACCATACTCATATCCAAAGCTCAATGAATTCAAAAAGCAGCAATAATCTTTTTGGAAGTGGTTACAACACGTCAACTGAATTCCTCATATCGCATATCACTAAATCATTACAATACATAAGAACCCATTAATTGAATCTTTTTTCCTAAAACTTGAGTAGCTAATTTATCTTTAGCTAATCTACATTGAACATGTTAACATTCTCACTTATTCCGTTGCTAACACGGTGTACGAATTACAATAGAGAAAAAACTTATTGTCTTGTGTCATAAGGAATTTGTACAAACTAATTCTTAAAAAAAAAATAAAGTATCTGAGGTCATTGAGATTGAATATGAGTTGATATTCAAAAAACTGGCCATGTTGCGAGAGTAACCAACTCAAATGATTAAAAAAGCCTCGAAAAGATGTCGGTCTGTTTTAAAGAGATGGAGGGAAGCAAATTGGAAACGAAAACAGTAAGAGAGGACGAGAGATAGTACATTTGTATCTTGGAACACACTATGGCCTAAGCATTCTCTAAAGTTTTATGACAAATTAAAAAAGCACAGAGCTCCAGCTCTTATGTTTTTGCGATCTGAGGTAACTAGTCTGAACGCATAGCTAGCTAACATAGGCATCTCAGACGTCACATCGCGTTGCTTGTGGGGAGCAAGCGCAGACAGCTAGACTTATCCTATGCTACTACCCTGATCACTCAGCCCTATGATCTCGCATGCTTTCGCAAGCTCAAACGACAGAGCCTCAAGGGATGCAGGGCTATGACACGGGTTTTACTTGCTGCCGAACGGCTGTCATAATTCAAGACTACTGACAAGATTGACCATGAAGAGCTGGTCCTAGCCAGAATACCAGAGCTAAATTAAGACTATCTTTCCAAAATAAAGGATTTTTGGAAACAGTGAATTATCAAAATAATTGAATGACATGTTGAATAATATGCTAACACTGTTAGATTAATTCAATAACGTATTCAAGTGGCTCAACGCCTGGTTATGCTCTAAAGAGCTTTATTTCCCCCATATTCATGTCAGTACGTCCTCATAGACCTGGATTTAGAATCTAGATAAGAAATTAACCAAGGAGATTCATATCCATAATATTATGTATGATATTAGTCTTTTCTGTGAAATTAACTTCACAAATTGTAAGGACGACAATTTTTCTAAATGACAGTAGACAGAGCACATTGCCGATTTTATTAACTTTCTGAATTTTAACTGTGACACGCGATTATTATTGACCTCAATTGATCATAAAATCAGAAATTCCAGATCTGTACTCAATGTTAAAACAAGCCATCCGTCTCGACTTGGAATATTCAAACTACAAACACAATAAGTTTCATAAAAGTATATGTATACATAAATATTTTTTTTCCTCATTGGGAGCGATGACTAATAAAGAATAGGATAGGCATACCCTTAGTCGCTCGCTCCCTCGCTCCCTTACGCATTGACGCTCTTAATATGCGAGTGAGACGCCCAAAAAAAAAGTCACCTTCTCACTAACAAATTTACAATCTGAACTCTTGTCCAGCCTCAACGTCTAAGCAATAGCTATTATGAGGTATTCTGGCCTTCAAAGAGAAGTATTGTCATTGTACAGGGAATGCCTTCGGGCTTGTAGAAAAAAACCATCAGTTCGTTATTACATCTTTACTCCTTTTCCCCCTAATTTTATTTTTAATTTTATTATTTTTTTTCATCAATAAAATCCAAAAACTATCGATCTCCTTCCTTCTCCATGTTCAAAATCATCTCCCCCTTCGACTCTATTTTTTAACAAGAAAAATAAAACCAATTCTAACAAATCAATTTTTTAATATATAAAAAGGTTACAAGATCACACTTTGAGCAATTTACGAGGTAAATTGAATTTTTATTTTATTTTTATTTAAATTTTTTTCTGTTGCAAATATAAAGTAAATAAATGAAAAAAAAGGTCCGAATTTGAAAAACATTTAGATTTGGATAAGAAAGAATTCGTCGCGATTGAGTTTCTTCTTCGAAAGGGTCGAAGGCAGTTAGGTCTCTATTCGGCTCCGGATGTTTCGAATATATGTGTTTGAAGAGAAAAAAATAAATCAGACAGGCAGATAGGCAGGGAAAAAGGATTTGGTGATGTTAGTACAGATTTCTAGGCGTTTTTTCTGAGACATCAGTCTTCTCAATCAGATAAAATATATTCAGATTTCGTCTGTCTTGTAAGATATTTGTTCTCTTTTCATTCCAGCCTTACAAATAATAGAAGATGTACGTACAGTCGAGCATGGTGAAAAACGGTTATATAGTGGGGGCTTCCAACCACGATTGCTCAATAAAATCCTAACATATTAAACACCACAATTGGCTTCTAGTATGTAAAATGATGTAAGGGTAAAGTAGCCTTGTATTGTAATTTTTCATAAGCATTTTGGTTATAAGATTATGAACTTCAAGAATTGAAAGTTTATAGCGGCCAAGAATTCAGAGTGCAGGTTTAGCAAGGTTTTATTTGGGATCAAACCCACATTAGTTATATAGTGATATTAAAATATAAACTCCTATCAGAAACTTTTGTAGGCAATTTTAATTATAGGCCTGTATATCTGCGATCGGCACATAGATGAGGAGCAAGCTATTCTTTTTTTTTTTAATTTTTCGATCTTCGTTTGAAGGTATTACCAGGCAGGGGCTTATTGGTCTGTATTAAAGCTCACTCGATATGTGCTCATTTAGTTGAAGCGGTGTAGTGAAGCTGACCAACTGTTTATTTCGATCCAAATACTACCCCCAATGCAGGAAACTGCTACACTAACATTCGTAACAACTGTATTTTTAATCTCTGGAATGGTGTGTTAAAATGAAAGATAAATTTTTTCTCTAGTTTGGTCCGTTTGAATTCTCAGTTTTAATGTTGCTGGAAAGAGTTGTAGTTATTAGAAGTTGGTGATAGATACATGCCATTGGCGAAGAACATTATTTCATTGTTTGATAGTGTGCCAAGAGATTTTTGTGAGTAGATTTTTATAAATGTTATTTGTGTCCAACTTTCCTACTTGAGCCATCTGTGTGACGACGACAATGATAAAGAGTCATTTCTATTGAGTGTTTGAGATCGGAAATAAGATCATCAAGGGCAGATCGAATGGTTCATTCATGTCGACTCATAATTATTACGCGCTGCTGTATATATTCTTTTGGTCGGAACGTAGTATAACAAGCTGTTTGGTTCAACAGTAATGTATGTTGGTTTAAAACCCCTCGGTCGTCTAGTTGGTTTATGGCGTCCGGCTGTAATAGTAACAAGCACCGGAATGTCGCGCGTTCGACTCGCGCCTGAGGGAAGACTACATCTTTTAAAACAAATTTTTGATTTCATATTCTCCGAAGAAAAGTCTCTTGTCAGCAGAAAGCGGTCAACATAATATAAACCAACTTAAACGAATTATACCACCCCTATATAATCGCTTTTTTAGTACAATCGGCTGGATCTACCTCGGCCTCTTTGGCGCTGCCTAGGACAACAAGAGTATGAATCAGATAGATGACTATATTTTGATTCAATATCTTACCTTATACCTACAAAAACATTGACTCTAAATAAACTTTTGACATACTGCGAACAATCCACCTCCACATACCTTCTAAAACATGTAATTAGTTCAAATCACAAAGTTCTGCGCGAATAGTAATAATCCTTAACTTTATTTGCGTACAACGTTCATCTGCATCAAAATGACCCTGTCATATCCTCCAAACCAAGTCCACGAGACCTGTGAAGAGGCTAATGAATCAATATCAACATATGCTACTTCTGAGGACAACACTTGTGGGTTCACTACAGAGGTGGGATTCTAATATTCGTTCTTGATTCTTCTTCTATCTACAGTGTGAATAATATACATTAAGGGGAGTACCTTGTAAAGGCACTAAACCCAATCTAGCTAATCATATAGGTATGTGGGGTCCCAAATACAATGTCAGTTGCTTGGTCCGACACTGGCAGTCTTTTATTTTTGTTATTGTTTTTCTTGAGCGTCGCGATCTACCCAAGCTTCTTTATCAATAAAATATCTATTTGTTAAAATTTCATCGAGTGCATAATTTTGAAACTGAGATTTAGTCATGGCGTCGGCGGGATTGGATTTTCCTTTAATCCAAATTACCTCTGATATTTCCCTTCGCTCATAAGCTTGGCGGATTGCCGCAATATCTATCATTAGCCTTTTTTCTTTCGTAGTTCCTAACTTTACAAGACATTCATAAAGAGAGTAGCTGTCAATACATATCGATAAAGGTATTTTTCTTTTCATAATTGAATCAATAGTATGTTTTAGAACGCATGCTGCGTCAAATCCAGCAACCATGGCGTACAGTTCGGACGCAAGAACACTGCGTGTAACTTGCATGCATTTCGTAGACGACCAATGGACGATATTACAATTTTTGCTGTCAGCGAGGAGGATAATAAATCCGATTTGAGATGAGTAATCTGCATT